>JAOBSW010000039.1:0-122441 GCA_026214975.1 Gentiana macrophylla | reverse complement strand
ATATTGCTCAAATTCTTGATCTAGAGCATTTCCTTCATCAAAACAGAAGTCTCTCCGCCTGTTAGGTCGGACTATGGTCATTCGGGAGTCGAGGGAATAGATTAGTGGTCCACTTATGACTACGAGTTTGCATAAACCGAACACCAACTCAAGGTGTTGAGCAAGAAAGGATAGAAAGTAGCGAATGGGCGGATCAGACGAGAGGAAAGGATAACTAAACCTAGAGGAATCAAAAACTACGAAACTTAACTATGAAAAATTTAAAAGCGAGAAAAGCAGAGAAAATACTAAAAGGCAAAAAAAAAGCGTGTTGAAATCTTACAGGCCCAAAATGGAAGGGAAAACAGTGGATTTTGACCTCAGCAGTGTCGGACGGCCTCGGCGATCCATACCACGTCGTCGGCGTCAGGCAGAGCTTTCGAATTGGTGGTCTGTCTCGCAATCCGACACTCGAGCGAAAGTTATAGCCAAAATACTATCAAGTGCTAAAAGCGGACCCTTTTATCCTAAATTTGATAAGTGAAGGTGTAGAGTGGATGATTCAACCTAAAAACCTACCTCGACCTTACCTGCGAAAAAGCGAAACCTAATTGAAATAAAAATAAAAACTAATGGCGAGGCAGAGGCCAGACGGGCGTCAATTAAGCTGGGCGGCGTCCTCTGGAAGAAGAAGCGGGGCGGGCGTCTGTATGACCAGGCAGCTCGTCCATGAAAGCAATTCGAGCGAGAGGCGAGAAAAAAGCGATAGCGAAAAGCGAGACTAAAACTCAAAAACAAAAGTCTATACTACCCGCGGACAAGAACAAATATTAATTACTGAAAAAAAAACAAATAAAAAACAACTAAATCACCAGAAAAGCGAAAATAAAAACAAAACCTAACCTAAATTACTAATGAAAAACAAAAAACTAGACAACCGTCGGTTCCCGGCAACTAGGCGCCAAAAACTTGTCCCGGTTTTATCTATACAAAACAACAAGTAATAAACCGGTTAACCTCAAGTGCAGGATACGTAGTATGGAGGCTAATTCGGGAGTTCGATCTTACAGGGGGACTAGGCTGTTGTGAACCACAACTTTTGTTTTAACTAATTATTATCACGAAAACTAACCTAAACAAATATTGCATAAAAGTAACTAGGCAGAGAGATTAATCAATGCTAGGAAAGATTGAAAGCGATAAACTAACTAAACTAGAAATGCGAGAAAAAGTAAACTAAAGCTAAACAATTCAAGTTTCAAGAGATTTGAATCAAGTTATAACAAGCGAGCGAGCAGGTTGATCCACTATCCTATCAACATTGAGATCTATTGAGTTATTTTGTGATTCTAATCAAGTTTGTGATTTGCCTTATCTAAATCGACCTCTAATTTCTTAGATGGTTCTCCTATCAATCTTTATCTTTCGATTCTGATTAACGCTTTTCAAAACAAGGTGGAAACTCTAGCGTCTACAACCTAGAAATCTAACCTATTAACTTTTCGTTTTATAGATTAAAGATCTACTCTTTTATCATGGTGTTCTAAAGTTAACATGATTTTCATCACATAAAACAAACACAAAAGCAAACATCTTTCGATATAATTCGCAATAAACAATGTAAACATGATAAAAAAACAACTTGTATTAAAGAACTCACAAAACAATCACGATTCGAATCTGAATAGTTGGCGGATAGGCTTCACACGCTCGTTCAAAGAGGTCACAGCCTCTTATCATCTTAATGAGACTTGAAATTGATGAATAAAAAAGACATGAAAAGTAGCTAATCTAATCTATGAATCTAATTGCATAAATTGGAAGAAAATAGAATAAAAATGCAGCCAAAATTTGCTCCACCCAGAGTTTAGGGTTGAAATTGTGTGTCTAGGGTTTGAGAAATTAGCGCTATTTATAGATTTTTAGGTCGGTTTGAGGCTAAAGCGGTGCTTGGGCGCCCGTCCACTATCTTGGGCGCTCGTTACTTTGATCTGGGCCTTGATCCATCTTCGATCAAAAGCAGTTTCTTCAACTCTATCTCTTTTCCTTCTCAATCCAACTCACATTATCTCCTCTATCTTGATTTAGCTCGAGTTTTATCAACATTTGATCATCAATTTAGCCTCAAACAAGTACTACATGACATCAAAAACACATAGCGTAACATAATTCAATAAACATAAAATCATAATTAAAACATATAAATTCACCAACTGCGATTAACTCATTAAAAATATTATTTGCTCAATAATTCATTTTAAGCGCTTAATTCCCGTACAATTAATACGAATATGAGGAAAACATTATAAAATATAACGTTATAAATCATATAATTTCACCTTAACATACCACCTGGTGGACTACTATCATCAGGCAATCGGGAGCTTTTAAACCTCGTAGTGATATAGGACATTTCGAGATAACACCCTCTTGCACTCAAATCATTGGTAGCTACAACGATATATTCTTTTTATTTTTAGTTGTCGATCAAAGATAAGGAAAATACACGGTATTTGATTAATTACGTGTAAATATAGTGCCGTTCTTAACATATCCAAACTCATTACCAAAATCGAAGCTATCTTGCAAGCGTCATGAGGTAAGATCGAATATCTTGATACTTATCTAATTTTACAATCTCAGCATACACCATTCTTTTGTAACGATACTTAACTCTTGTGTCATCATCTCCTTTCATAAATGCATTACAAACTCGAGGAGTTTTAGGAAATGTAGACCAAAATAAGCTAAGGAATTAGGTTATAATTAGTTTAATCAAAATGGCTATTTAGAGTGAGGTCTTGATCACTCTAATCAAAGGCAAGGTAGGGACAAAAATTAGAAATTTATTTAGGTAGGCTATTTGGCTATAGTTTTATATTTTGTGGTGCCAAAAATCTCATCATTCTAATCCGATTCCATATTCATATTTCGTTTTGAAAAGAAAATTATTCTAACATTTTATTATAAATATAAGTATATCTACTAAATTTCATAAGAAAATTACTTGATAATATTTATGTATAATTACATATACTTAAAATCTTATAAAAATCTAAAGCGACATATATTATAATTATAATATATCTAATTTACTTACTTAATCAAAATCTATTCTTACCAATTTATATTATTTTTATTCATATTAATTATATACTATCTACTTATTTTTATTCAAGAAAAATTAACTAAGTATTAAGCACTTAAGTATAAATTTATATGAGAAAATTTTAATTTTTATTTACTAACTTACCTCTACTCCCTTACGAAATGTCATCGTCCGATGTTGATGAGTAATAAAAATGAGTTCGAAGAAAAACTTAAAATTTTATACAATTTGATTATTATCATTTTCCAACATATATTATTTTAATAAAAACAAACCACATATATATTAAACATTATGCAAACTATTACAACCTTAAAGAAAAGCGATTAAATAAGAAATTAAGCGACTAACTTTATTGACTTTAAACTTAACAAACTTCCAGCGACATCTTATCAAGCGATTTTTACCAACTCAAACAACACGTCAAGCGTAGCCGATGAACATCCGGGAGTATCTGCGGAAGTAATCAAGCGAGAATCACGAGATGGAAAAATCTAAATGCATGCTAAACTTCAGAGCACTCGATTGAGATGAACACACGGTTGAGAGATAACCAGGCAAAAGCGGTAGTGGTCTTCCTATTACGCCTCTCTCTTGCAAAATTAATTGCCGTTTTGAACATCAAAATCCCCAGGTCAATGTATGCCCCCACGATCGGTGCATACAATGACATTCATCATGGTAACCCGAGAAATCTCTAGTTGGATAGATCCGGGAATTAATGAAGCGTTTCCACGCCCTCGGATGAGGGGTAAAGCGAGGATTGAAGAATCATAGTTATGATCAAGCGGTGGAAACACGTATTGAAAACCTGCGATCACGATTGACAACATTATAAGCATTTCCGAGTTCAGCCAGAAACTTGAAATGTGGGTTTTGATCAAAAGGTAGATGGTGGGATTTGAAAGATTTGATTTATGATGGTGGAGAAAAGGATATACTTGATGCCCCTAACATTAATAAGATGAGGCGAAATTTCTTTATCGTTATATCGATAAGAAATTTGCATAAAAATCTTTAACGATCGATATGTTAATTCTACCTCAAGGAGTCTAATCAGATTTTCCATCCACAACCACGGATTAGATTTAGTCCCCAGCGATAAATTTTTCCGTATTTAATCCTTTTCCATCATAATAGGAGAATGGGCCAGAAATTTAGACATCTCGAACGTCATTGTGAAAACACGAGGCATGGCTTTGAGGAACCACACCATCATTGTGTGTGGTTCGTAACTATTAATCTTGAGAGGAGGAGTGATTAGACATTTTATCGAGATAAAGAAACTAAGCTCAGGCAGATAGAAGGAGAAATGAAATGAGCAATGTTTGAAAATTTCTTTGCTATTTCCTTTTATAGAAATATATATATCATGTAAAAAGTAGAAAAGATCTCTTTTTGGCGTTTTGTACTTCGGATCGATCACGAAAAGGGCGGATCGATCCGGCCTAGCGACTAGAAATCTTGTCGGTCGGTACACTCGCCGGATCGATCCGGGGTTAGGTCGGATCGATCCGGGAACTCACTATTCACCAGACGAGTTGTTTTGGCTTGAAAAAATGCCCAGATTTTTTCCTAGTTTGATATGTTTTCTTCCTAACTTTGGTTTCCTTTTATTATGTTATCAAAATAAATTTTACTACGGTCGTGATACATAAAATGAAAGCAAAGTAAAATAAAATTCTATGAAAATCAAAATAACCTAAAATAAATGCGAAAATAAAATCAAGTAACATAAAATTATCACGAAAAATAAATTGTTTTCAATGTCAATAATCATAAAAAGTTTAAATCAATCCTCCTCATCACTCATCTCGCGTGGCTTGAACTTGGCATGGCAGGCGGCGGATCATAAATCGAATCATGAAATGGTTCTTGAAAATGTGTCAACATCCTAACCGAGCTATCTAATCCCATCGAGCTCATCACAGCCGTGACATCGGAAAAAGTGCTTCCCCCGTCCCGTCGTGGTATGGCTAAATGATCCAAATCCTTCCCATCGGATGTCGCGGTTGCCGTAGTACTGTCGAAAAATCCACTATACCCTTTAGTTTGAAATCCAAAAGAATGTGGCATTTGTTGGAAGTTTGATCGAGTGGCATCGGTGGAATAAAATCGGGCAAGGTATACGGTGCGGATTGACAATCACGGAATATCCATCTACGGCATAGGTAGGGTTACTGCGGTATATTCATTTGATATATACCTCGCATGCCTTGGCGTAAATCTTGAGACCACAACTATTCCTTTCATAAAAGCAGCCATATTGGCATTGTACGATGAACATCATAGGCCAAGGATTGAAACATGTCATATGTGATGGTGTTTGGAAGTTGAGTTTGAGTTTGGTTTGGATGATGGAGGAATAGTAGTGGATTGAGAAACATGTGGAGTAAGTTGAGAGGTCGTTGGCGGTTAGGGTTCATAAAATCTATTCTTCCCGCTTGGCGTCGTGGTAAACTAGGACCTATAAGTGTCTAATCAACCATAATCAGTTATCATTTGGAAGCTCGGGGAACACCTGTCTGGCGACACAAGGAAGAAATAAAACAAGGAAAAGGCATGTATTTGCTGGTTTAGCGATTCGCGACAAATTCTTAGCCGCCACATACAATACCACCACTACATCCACGGGTATATCATTGACCATAGCCCAAGCAATGCCCACAGATCCTCCTTACCAAAGATGTCAAATGACGAGAAGGGTAAAGTCGAGGCGATAAAGCGTTTAATCGCTCTCGTATCCATATACATTTTCCATAGGAAAACCTATTTTCATGCCATATAGCTGTGGGATCTAACTCGTCTTTGAGTTTATCCGAGACTATATGGTCAAAGTCTGTGAGCTCATCTAAATTCCATACCGTATAATAATCCTCATTTTACGTATATCGGGGATACCATATATAGCATTGATAAGCTGAGGATTAAGCGGCCTTTATCTGGTTCTTAGGGTGTGAAGTTAACTCACCATTCTCTGTTTCATTATGAGTTGCTACCGGGAGAATAAAATTAAATCTACTAAGGTTGTGTTAACTTCACCTTAAAGCGGCTAACTCCAACCAACTTTATCGTCTTTGAAAATCTCTTTCACCTCCTTCCCAAATCCTTAAAATCTAAACCCCTCTCTGTTGCAACTAAACACTCTCAAATTTATTCTTTAAGGCTCTTACAGGCTGCTGCTGACAGCAGTTCTTTCAAAACTAACGGCCAATTCTTCTTATGTTAAAGGCCTAGTCTCTATGACCGGGATTTGGGTAAGGATATCAAACTTACGTTTTTCTTGGCTTTTGATGATTCGGCCATTCTCGATAGTGACATAATAACAAAACAACACAAAACAAACAAAACAAAAAACAACACAAAACACACAAATGAGTAACAAAATAGTTGAAATTAAAAAAATTGCATAAAAAAAGCGAAATTAACAAAATAAATGACTACAATGTTACCTTATAGTGCTTAAAAGTTGAAAAGTTGGCGGAAGCGATGAATATCTCGGAGTGAAAGTGAAGCTTTTCTTTGAAAATTACTTCAATAAAATTGAAAATTTGAAGAGAAGAGGAAAATGAGAAGAGTGTAAGGATTGGGGTAGTTTTAATAGTAATATTATGTGATGATTTGAAGAAAAAATTTGAATGGGGAGAGGAGGGGCGGCTGTTTGAAAGAAATGAAAGAAGAAGAAGAAGAAAGAACCCGTTCCACTTTTTTAGGTTTTTAGTTTCGGATCGATCCGAGGTTATGTCGGATCGATCCGACAAAAAATAATTTTTTTAACTCTTTAAAACTTAATAAAAATTTATAAAACCTTAATAATATACATGCAAATTAAAACCTTTTATAAAAATTTATAAAACTTTTAATAATTTCATAAAGATCCTTTATATAAAATTTTCAAAAGTTATATAAAAATTTTATAAATTTTATAAAACTTATAAGGTCCTAATTCCATTATTTCTAAATCTTCGAGGATTACGACATAACGTTCTATCAACTAACCTTAAGAAATGGCGTTGAATTTTCTCTTTGATCTCCATCGGATTTTAGGATAACCACCTAATCGTTCCTTCTAACAACATTCAAACACTCATCACGAGATTTGGTTGTGTTTTCTCCGCATTTCCCATCATGCTCACTTTTTCCACAGATTGCATCTTCTTAAAAACTTTGCCCTTCTCTTTATCGAACTTCTCGATTTTCCATTACATATTTCTTTCAATTTGATCTCTCTCAACAATTGCTTGTTTTTTTCAAAAATTAAAGCTTCATAGCAAATCGACATCTTTATCAAGGCCTAATTTCAAAAGTAAAATAAAAACTCTATTCTATCTAAAAAAGACATCCAGTTCTTTTACGTCTATCCATAAAATACGAGACTAGTTTAAACATATAAAACACATAAAAGTAGAGTAAAGATGGATAGCACACGGTATTTAGTTGTTTTAAGTTTCTCTGCTTTTCAATTTCTTGATTTCTCTTTTACTTTGTCGGAGGATCGATTAGTAACATTACTTCTCCATGGTGTGATTCTTTCTCCTTCCACAAATAACTTTACTCTTGTGGCCATTGGCTATAAAAGTTGTATTTCCATCGATTAGTTCAACATTTCTAGATTTGTAAACCCTGTTACTTTAAATGGACTGTCCATCTTGACTTAAGCTTACACGGAAACAACTTTAAAGCGTGAATTGTACAAGAGCACTCGATCACCTACATGGAACTCACGACTATAGATTCTCTTATCGTGAAAAGATTTCATCGTTCCTTGTGGTTCGAGCATTTTCATAAGAATCGAGGCGAAATTCTTCTAGTTACATTAAGCGAAGCAATCTATGATCACCGGCTTGACCTTAGGATCGAAATTCAGAAATCTAATAGCCCAGAAGGCTCGGTGTTCTAACTCAACTGGGAGATGACAAGACTTACCAAAGACTAGCTTATAGGGAGAACAACCAATTGGTGTCTTAAAAGCTGTTTTGTATGCCCATAATGCATCGTCTAATTTAACTGCCCAGTTTTTACGATTTGAGTCCACTGTTTTCTCCACGATTCTTTTGATTTCTCTATTAGACACCTCTACCTGACCACTGGTTTGCG
Organism: Gentiana macrophylla; assembly: GCA_026214975.1. NCBI lineage: Eukaryota > Viridiplantae > Streptophyta > Magnoliopsida > Gentianales > Gentianaceae > Gentiana > Gentiana macrophylla. The sequence goes on along the minus strand of JAOBSW010000039.1, from coordinate 114,256 downwards.
GATGATAGGGCGTTCCTAGTTTATGTGTTACACCATATTTTTCAACTATCTTAGTAAATGGTCTATTGCAAAAATGTGAACCTCTATCACTAATGATAGCCCTCGGAATGCCATATCTGGTAAATATATTCTTTTTAAGGAATCGTATGACAACTTTGGTATCATTAGTGGGAAGAGCTTCAGCTTCTACCCATTTTGAAACATAATCTACCATTACAAGAATAAATCTTTTTCCAAAAGATATAGGGAAAGGTCCCATGAAATCTATACCCCAAACATCAAATAACTCACATTCTAAAATAGGTTGCATAGGCATTTCATGTTTTTTAGATACATTTCCTCATTTTTGACAAGATTCACAAGATTTAACATACTTATACGCATCTCTATATAGTGTAGGCCAATAAAAACCACATTGTAAAACTTTAAAAGCAGTTTTCCAACCTCCATGATGACCTCCTGCCTCACGATCATGACAAAATGACAAAACACTTAAAATTTCATTATCAGGCACACATTTTCTGATTATCCCATCCGAACATCTACGGAAAAGGTCTGGTTCCTCCCAGTAATAAAATTTTAAGTCATAAAAGAACTTCTTTTACTGCGCCAAGTCAATGAGGCGGAATATAATCACGGGTTAAGTAATTAATGATATCTCCAAACCAAGGTGACGTTTCCTTAGAAGGAATTCTATTTTTTAATAACTGCATGGTTGAAGGAGTATCTATTCTAAATAGTTGTTCATCAGGAAATGAATCTTTAATTTCATTTCCTATTTCTTCACCATTTTCCATTCTACTTAGATGATCTGCTACTACATTCTCACTTCCTTTTTTATCTTTAATTTCAATATCAAATTCTTGAAGTAAGAGAATCCATCTAAGAAGACGTGGTTTAGCATCTTTCTTACTCAGTAAATACTTCAGGGCTGAATGGTCTGTATAAATTATTACCTTAGAACCAACAATATATGATCGAAACTTATCTAAGGCAAAAATTACAGCCAATAGTTCTTTTTATGTGGTTGCGTAATTAAGTTGAGCTGCGTTCAATGTGTGAGATGCATAGTAAATAGCTTTGAGAATTTTGTTATATCTTTGACCTAAAACAGCTCCTCTGACTAAATCACTTGCATCACACATAATTTCAAGCGGCAAACTCCAATCTGGTGCTACTAAAGCGTGCGATGAGTCAACCTCGCTTTTAGGGTCTGAAAGGCTTCCATACATTTACTATCAAAGTTAAAAGGTACTTCCTTTTCAAGTAAATGACTTAGAGGCTTTGCTATTTTCGAGAAAATCAACAATGAACCTTCTATAAAACACTGCATGTCCGAGAAATCCTCTTAGGGTTCTTAAATTAAGCGGTGGAGGTAATTTTTCAATTACTTCGACTTTAGCTTTATCAACTTCGATACCTTCTTCGGAGATTCTATGACCTAAAGCGATTCCTTCGATACCATTAGATGACACTTCTCCCGATTTAAAACTAAATTGGTATCTTCACGACGTTGTAACACTCGTTCTAAGTGTAACAAACAAATATCAAATGAATCTCCGTAAACACTAAAGTCATCCATAAAATTTCTAAGAATTTCTCAACCATATCAAACAAATATAGCCATCATACACCTTTGAAACGTAGTTGGTGCATTACATAAACCAAACAAACATTCTTTTATAAGCAAAAGTTCCATAAGGACAAGTGAAAGTGGTTTTTCTCTCTCTCCTGCGCAATGAATATCGTAAATATCTGAATAACCATCTAAGAAACATTAATACTTATGTCCACTTAAACGTTCCAACATCCCGAACTATGAATGGAAGTGGATGATGATCTTTCTTAGTATGATCATTTAGTTTTCTAAAATCAATGCACATTCGATAACTTTGTAATCTCTCTTGTCGGAATCCATTCATTCCTTTCATTCTCTTTCACTTTGTGAAACCTCCTTTCTTTGGTACCACTTGAGTTGGACTTACCCATTCACTATCCGATATGGGAAAAATTATCCCCATTTCTAATAGCTTAATGACCTCTTTCTTAACAATTAACTTTGCAAATTTGGATTGAGGCGGCGTTGCGGTTGAATACAATGTTTAGCATCTTTCTTGAAATTATCTTATGAACGCAATCTCGGGGCTAATACCTCGAATATCGGGCAACATTGTCCATCCAAAAGCTTTCTTATGCTTTTTCAACATTCTAAGTAATTGATCTTCATGTTGCTCGGTTAAAGATGACGAAATAATAATTGGTAATAGATTATTAGTTTCAAGAAAAGCATACTTGATTTAAAGGTAACGGTTTCAATTCCGCATTCTTAGGTGGATCTTCCAGGTGATGGTTTAAGAACCCGGTCCTTCTAATTCTAATTCCAAATACTTATGCCATGATGGTTTAAAAGTAAAACTTCCTTTATCTAGAGAAAGGATTATCTCTTTCATTTCGGTGTCTTTCTCATCTTCCTTATAGATAGATAGAGTTAAGCATTCTTCTAATCTGTCTTCAAAAGTTGGTAATCGAACATCATGAGGCAGAATGAATATCTTCTATAAAAGAACATGATTACGTGATCTGTATGGATGGTTCATAACTTTGAAAATATTGAAAGTAACTTCATCTTCATTAACTCTTAGAATTAACTCTCCTTTCTGGACATCTATTAAAGTTCTTCCCAGCTAGAAATGGTCGACCTAAGATAAGTGGCGCCGAATATCCTTCTTCCATTTCCATAACTACAAAGTCTCTTGGAAAATAGAACTTGTCTACTTTAACCAATACGTCTTGATAATTCCTTTAGGGTATTTAATCGATCTATCTCATATCTGTGAGAGTCATTTCGATTTTAGCAAGATTTCCTATGCCTAGCTTTCTATAATCCTCATAAGACATGAGATTTATACTAGCTCCAAGATCACATAAGACCTTTTAAAGCAAAATCCTCCAATTTCACACGGAATGGTAAAACTTCCGAGGATCTTTCAGTTTAGGTGGTAACTTATCTTTTATAAAAGCTGAGAACATTCTTCATTTAGGCATATATTCTCATATTCCTCTAATTTTTCTTGTTTGTGAGAATATCTTTGAAACTTTCCATAAGCGAGCATACTAATTAGAGCTTCGATATGAGGATATTAACATGAATATGACGAAAAGTATCAAGAAGCGAGCATACTTGATCGGTTTTAATCTTTTAATTTGATCTTTAGGTGGGTAAGGTAAAGATTCTAAATCTATAACCTTTGATCCCAAAGTCATTTTCTCTTTTCCTTTCTCCTTAAACCATTGAGTATTACCTGATCGCCAAGTATCATGATCTTGAGTTTTTTCTTTTAAAACATTCCCTGAATCAATCTCTACTTCAGATTCCTTCAGTTCTTCTTGTTTTTCATTCTTGTTTTCATTATCCTCTATTCTAACATGTTCCTTGAATAAATTCCTTAAATCCTTATCCATGGGATCTTTCAAAATCCTAGGGATTTTTACCCATTTCTCACCTTCATTCTCATGTTCCAAACTTCTATTCCTTTTCAAGAAATTCTCTATAATTTCTTCTTCTTCATCAGTGAATTCAAGTTCATCTTTAGTTTCATCATTTTTTCCATCTAAATCATTTTCTACTTCATTATTTCCGACGTTTTCCACTCCATTACTACCACAGAGTTTTCTACTTCTACGTAACTACAACATTTACCTCTCTTGGGTTTCTTTCGATTATTACTTGGTAATCCTCCCGGAGGTCTCTTTGTTGTTACGTTCACCTTCCCTACTCAAATGATCTTCCATATTCTTTAATGAAGCTTCTATCGTTCTCATTACGGTATCATGTCCACTCATAGATGTTTTTATTGTACTCATCTCTTTTGTGTTGTACCAATAGAAGTCATCATTGTTTCCATATTCTTAGCTTGAGTAGATACTACACCCATCATATTTTCCATTAGTTTTTCCATTTTTCAACTCCTTACGCAGTTGAGTTGAACTTTGAGTTACTTGGTATACTTTGAGTGGTATCTTGAGGATAGGATCTAGGTAATGATTGTAAATTCCTATAAGGAGCTGGATATGGCGGTTGTCCTTGCTTACTAGGGTTTTGGACCATCGAAAAGTAGGGTGATCTCTTCGAATAGCATTAAACGAGTTTGAGTATGCATTGTTCAAATTCCTATGCTGCTGAAGAAAACTCACCTCCTCTCTTGAATATCCTGTTGGTTCTTCGATTCCTAATGGTATATTATCTGATTTGAGTATTCAGGTTGGTGTACTATTTTCTAAACTTTGGTTTTGTTAGATTGTAGGCCATCAAATTTCCTACTCAAATTTTCTAAATGTGCTAGAACTTCCGTATTAGATGTACATTCTCCTGCAAAAAGCTACTTTTACGGTGCTAGAACCGGTTTCCCACATTCTGTTATTTTTGGAAATATTTTCTATAGCATCGTAAACTCTTTGAGCTTCACTCATCATTAAAGAACCACCACATGCATGATCTACATCCGCACGTGAGTCTTTTCTTAATTTACGACAGAAAAGTTGAATTTGCATATCTAAGGAATAACCATGGTCGGGACAAGCTCTTAATAGTTTTTTAAATCTTTCCCAGGAATTCCCAAGCGTTTCTTCAGATCCTTGTCTAAAGTTAGCAACCTCGACTTTTAATTCCAAATTTAGTCACTGAGTGAAATATTGTTTGAAATTCAGTTTGAATCTCTTCCCAACTAGTAAGTGAATGATGTGGAAGAGACATAAACCAATCTCGTGCTCGTCCTTTCAAAGAAAAAAGGAACATAGTCATCCTCGTTAGTTCTTATGAGCACCTTGACTTTTGGTTGTATTGCACAATTCTTCAAAAGATAAAGATGATGATGCGGATCTTCATCATCCTCTCCTAGAAATTGGGCTCTTGCATCAATTAAACCAAAAGATGAGATTTAATTTGAAATTGTTTGCTCCTTCATTAGGTAAAAGTATGGGATTATTAGTCCGGTTCCTTCTTATGGTTTGATCACGAGATAGGTCTCGGGTTTGGTGGGTTATTACGATTATTACGGTTCGATTACGATTATTTCTATTATTATTATTTTGATTATTATTAGGGTTAACGAGGGTTTTGTCCATGCCCTAGAGCATGTTCTAGTCCTTGTTCCGGTGTTTCATCAACGATTTCGCCATTCTCGTGATTCTGTTTGAAGATGATTCTTGGTCAGGATTTCCCTGACTAGTATGACCACGTCTACTCTATACTCTTAACTGCCTTTCGTAAGTGTTTATGTCAGGCTTATAAGGAGTGAGCGGGGCCTTACCACTTCTGGTCATCAACTAACGAAAATAGAAAATACTCGACTTTTGGTAAAAAGAAAATTGGTAACTAAAAGAAAGTAGATACCAACAAAAATTGAAATAGAACTGAGATAAGAAAAAGCGTTGACTTATTCTCAAGAATTTTAAGCTAATACAAGTAGTAACCATAGACACAAAGAAAGAAATTAGCAACGTCGATCCCCGGCAACGGCGCCAGAAAGCTGACATGACCTTTTCTAACGCTATTATAATCCTTAACCGGCAGTGTACCGGGTCAAACTGTAGTGCTAGTATGGTGAGTCAGAGTGTCGAATCCTCATGGAAAACATGGTAATTCTTTCAAGTGTGGTTAAACACCAAAGAGCTATTATTAACTCGATCTAAACCGCAATTTTATAACACAGATTACTACTATTCTATTCAACATGAAATAAATGCATAATTTAAAAGTTATTCTAATATAATATATATAGATATATAAATATATATAAATATACATAGATTGCAAAATATATATATAAATATAAATATATAGATACCAATATATTGTTAGAGAACTAACCAAAGTTTATATAATTGATTTATACGATCTTTCTCAGTAAACGGAATGTGCTCGATCTTTCCTTTATATTAGGTCCAATTGAGTAAATGAAACGGTGCACTCCACGAGTTAACAATTCCTCCTCACACGAGCGTATGAAATTGTCATATGTCAAATTGTCATCGATTCAATCTCCACAACGCCCCATGCTAATCTTAGTTAGTCCGAGCAGTGCCGAGTACAAATCTACCCCGGATAAAAGAGGTTATTCCGTTTGTCAGACGGCCGTTGTTATTCAAAAGGCTCCGGTTGTCAGGCGGATCGATTTAAATTTCCGGTGTTAGTTTCAATTAAACCGTTGATTTTAACATTATTATGATCTCGAGCACAATTTTAATAATTAAGATTCATCTTTCCCAAGACAAATCTGCCACCGGGTAGGAAATAGGATTCCGTTGTCACGCTTTCGCACGGCCAATTTTACCCTCCGGTTTTTCTATCTTTTATCTCATATCCTAACTTCTCTGATCAGTTCATCGTTAGGTTATATGGTGCGATTCATCTTGGTTAATTACGTCAATCCGAATATTATCAATACGTTGCAAAATAGAAAAAGATTCAATTAACTCAATTTTAGTCAATTTTAATTAGACAACATTCCTTTATCGAAAAGATCGAAATAAAACGATTACATAACTTTGGCTAGTTATTAGATTTAGCCTAATAACATTATAAAAAGATAAAAACAAACATAACAAACATAAATACTTTAGAAATTTTACCCGATTACAACTGCTGAATCAGAGATCGTATTACAACGACTTCAGCGTCATTGATCTTCTGATAATTTCTCGAGCATTACAACGATACTTATTACTACTTTATTTATGGCATAAGGCCTATATACATACTACTACTAATTAAGAGAGGTTTTGAAGATATATTGGTACCCCCCCCTGCAGGCTGTATGAACTGCTCTATTTATAAGAAGAATTTCTCAGGGCCGGATCGATCCGGGGTGATGTCGGATCGATCCGGGAATAGAAAATATTATCCCCTAGATTATTCTCTGCAGGACCACATGTTTGATAATCATTATGTTTCCTCGGTTCGATCCAAGGTTAATCCGGATTGATCCGGGTAGTTTATTTTCACATCTTGATCTGAAACTTGATAAAATCATAACTTGAGTTCTGGATCTCCGAATGTCATAATTCAAGAAGCGTTGGAAACATCTTGAAAAGATCTATAACTGCTATGAAGGACTCTTCTTCAGAAAAATGCCTTTTTGATGGGCCATTTGTTCGTCGAATATATATCTCGATAATAGTATCACGAACCGTTGATCCACTTGAACTTTAATTCTCATGGCACTTCCTTACTTCCTTCAAAAGACATGTTTTTACTTCAAAAAGTGTCGTCACTCGGGGTCTTGGTTTACCTAAAAGTCTGCAATAAAATACCAAAAATACCCACGTAAATCTGACACGACACTCCGGTTACTAAACCAGTACAAAAGTTATAACTTTTTATTACTTTTACTAGATTTTTATAGTATTTAGATTTATTCCCTATTATTAATATTTCATAAGATTATCTTTATAATTTCTTATATTTTATATAAAAAGAGTTGATAAAGTATATAAAACATCGTAATTTTTATCATATAAATGTTATACATCACTAATGAATGGTGGGGTAAGGATACAAACCATTCCTTGGCTTTCCCTGTCAAAGTGTACGGAAACATGGACAATCTTGTCAACTCCTTCAATTCCATGACTCTTAGTCGTGTTACAAAGTTGTTCAAAATAATAGAGGTGATAGTGTGGATCCTCAAAATCTTCTCCTGCGAATTGGTATTTGGTATCAATCAATCCGAAAAGATGCCCTTTCACTTCAAATTTATTCGCTCCTTCATTGGGTAACCTAATAGGATCATTAGGTGCATTCATTCTCAAAGGTTGATCACAAAGAGGTCTCAAATGTGGGTTGTTTCGGTTGCGGTTTTGATTTTGGTTTTGGTTTTGATTGTTCCTGTTGTTTTGGCCTTGGTTAATGGGATTTGGTTGGGGGCTGGGATCTTTAGGTTGAGGTTCAATTTGTGCATTCTCAAGATTCTCCGCCATCTCTTCTCGAGTCGATGAGTATCGGGATGATTCTTCACCAAGTGATTCTCCACTAGACTGACCAACTTTATGCTCAACTCTCAATTGTCTTTCGTACGTGTTAATGTCCGAACGATATGGAGTCTTTACCGGTTCAGGACCGAGTCATCAAATACAAAAGTGAAACAACAAGAAAACGATCAAACGCACTTGGCAACTCACCAAGTGGTAAGCACCAAAGAAATAAATAGAAAAGAAATGAGAAAAGACTTGACCTTTGCTCGAAAATCTTAAGCTAATATAAATATTAATCGTTACACTCCCCGGCAACGGCGCCAAAATACTTGACGTGTCCCTACTGGGTGTTCAGTCTAACCGGCAGTGAACCGGGTCAACTGTAGCCTAGTTGGTGAGTCAAGGTCGTATCCCACAAGGAGTGTGTTGGTTAACCACCGATTTGGTTCAGATTCTCGATCCAAGTCGCAATTTTTGTATAAGATAAATGATGCTTAAAATGACTAAACTCAATTGAAATGTGGAACTAACCAAGATAATGCTTTGATCCAATAGACTTTAATTGACTATGATAGAGTTGGCTACCTACCTTCCTTCCTAAAATGCTCAAGAGCGTGAACCGGTGTGTTTCTAGACTAGCAATCCCCCTTCTTTCGAATGCATGAGATCACTCTATGTCTCCTCCTTGACTTAGACACCCTAAGTCTAATGATTCAACATGATATGCACTTGAACATAAGCCTAAGCTACCCTCGGATAAGAAACCGAATTCCACTTAAGGTCAGTTTTACCTTCCGATTCATCTACTTCTTTCCCACACTCAATATATCCTTTCGGTTTCTATCAAGTGTGTGTGTGTGCAAACTAGGGTTAATTACTTCCTAGATTGCTATCAACAAAATCAAGTAAAAGAAGGTTTAATACTACAAGAAACTCAATTGTAAAACTACCAACTCATTCACAATCAAAAGAATCCATCTTCACATCACATTATCTTGGCTAGTGTGAAACTAGCCACTCATAGTTATGAGCCCAAACATGTCAAGGTTTGAGTTCATAACCATAAGAACAATTAAATCAAAGTAAAGGCTAAGAATTATACCAATCACAAGATATCAACTTTGAAAAGGAAAACTTGCATTTAACCTTCAAAAGCTCCAATGGAGTGAGTGTATCCCAAGAGCTACAAACCTTTCCAACTAGAATTCATCCAAGGAATCAAAACAAGAATTCTTAATGTTTACACTTGCAATTTAAGAGCTAAATTTATGATAAGATGAGCCTTGAAAGTGGAAGTGCCTTCAAGATAGAGAAAAAGTTGTATATTTCCGGCCCCCTTTCTAAATGAAGTCAAGAATAACCTTTAAAACTTGAAATCCGGTACTTCGGCGTCCGCCGACTGTGCACTCGGCGTGCACCGACTTCTGACAGGTAGTTGGATGTGTCAGACTCATTAACTGCTGCTCAGGCTCTCAACTATCAAAATCCGGAGTCCACCGGCTGTGCACTCGACGTGCGCCGACATTCTACTCTTAGCTTGATTCTCTAACTTCTTCAACAAGAAACCTATTTAAAGCTCGATAGGTTGTTCCAAGATCTTCCAAAACTGGTATCTAACCTGGGTATCTGCAAAATAAAGCCAAAAACAATATCTTATGTAATTCTGATAACAAAATTTGGCATAAAAGCCTAAAATTACGGGGTTAATTAATTAAAACATATTTACAACTCTTGATCTAATTAAGTAACATAATTGCATTGATTTGATATAAAAGCGCCATTAAAAGCTTAAGAATTGGGATAAAAGCGCATCATTCGGTTGACTTACATCAGGTTCTTAGACCAAGGAGGAGGCATAGAGTACATACACTCGTATGAGGGGGAATTACTAGCTTAGGAGTACACCGATATCGCACACTTGAACACTAATGGAAGGTTGGTAGGTAGTTTATTCCCATGAAGCTAGTAGAGATCAAATTGAACATTGCATTGTCTTGCCCAGGGTTTTTATCATTTGATCACCCGTTTTTAGTGTAGTTGATTGAACATAGTAGCTGATCCTTAGACGATAATCATAGCTTTTCGGTGTTTAACCTCACAATCCTCGTGGATAAGACCTTGACCACTTACTAGACTACAATTGACCCAAGACACCGCCGTAGTGCGATTGGACACCTAGAAAAATTCGATCAACCAACTCGTCCCTCATCCTTCGCGCTCCTTCTTATCCCATGCAAACTAGAACTAAGAATGGAATTTTTAATCCTAAGTCTTATCTCTCTTCATCCTCCTCCTCCTCGCTTTCTCATCATTTTCCTAGAGAACCAATAAGTTGCATCATAAGTCTTGACTATTTCAGAGTGGAAAGGCGTTGGAAGAAGAATACTGAGCTTAGTGTGCCAACAATACCGGATACTAATCCCACCTGGACTACACCAACATTTTGTGGGGAATAGATGGTGTATAAACTTAAAACAAAGCTGATGGGTCCATTCTTAAATATAAAGCAAGATTAGTAGTATGAGGTTGATTTTATAGAAACTTTCATCCAGATTGCTAGGGCATCTAAAATAAGAGTTATAATCGGCTCTTCTTGTGAACTTTAATCGCCAATTAACCAAGTGGACAATCATGTTGAAATAGTGTCCTAAACCTAATCGGGTTGGACCGGATCCGACCGGGTCGGATAATTTCTACTATTTCTTTATGTTTATATATTAAATGGCTTTTCTGTTGTCATATATATGTTCTTTTAAAGAACCAATTATGAATTGTTATATGATAACGTCCTTAGTATTAAACTGTGATAGAGAAACCATGATAGGCGATTATGGTTGATGAGATCTCTAATCACATTAATAAGTTTGATACTTAAATGTCTCTAGGCTGATGTACTATTAAACAGGACATTGATAGTACGAACAGGCTAGCACGTAGTAGATGTCTTCTCTTTAAGGCGAGTGGATAGATCTCGCTCTATCGAAGTGTTAAGAATGCGTCGTTAGGCCCGACCCCACTTACATCGTTAAGTGTCACACTATGTGACGGTTGTGTAATTATCCTTCGGACCGAGTCTACATGGCATCACGGTGTGGATTGTCATGCTTTGACATTATTGAGGTTTTCCCTAGCCATGGGGCGATCATTCGGTAGTGATTGGGTGTGATACTGAACCATGCGGAGTATACATGTTTGGTCGTGCTGGAAATCGCGTACCTATCATCGTTAGGGGTGAATATCCGAAAGGGCCTTTTATAAGGAATGTCTTACTCGTGAATCTTTGCAAAGTGGAAGTAAATGAGTTACTTGAGAGAGCATGATATCCGTGATTATAACATACGGTCGTTAATGCTTGACACTCGACGCGTACCACCATATGGATATTATTACGATGATAGGCTTGTAAGTTACACGGTAACTGTTTCACATGAAATGTAGTAGTCATTTCATTTGACTCTTCCGATGATTGGGGGTCACGGTGTGTTGCTAGACACTATCCCGTGATCGTTAGGCATGAAGGGTATTTTCGTAATTTGCACTTTGTGTCTACACCCAACATATTCGGAAGCCTATCGGGTCATACACATATGAACATCTAGCCGGATTAAAATGTGGTTATAGATGATAACCAAATAAGGAAAGTTTATCTCACGACTATAAAGGTTATAGTAGTAAATTAATATGGTGGTATTTATTTATTATTATAAATATAATACAAGATATTAATTATGTTGATTAATTAAATATGTATATTGATACATATAATTTCGAAATAAATGTATATATGATATACATGTATTTTGTGAATTAATTAATCATAGTATTATATTAATTAAAGAAAATATCAATTCCCAAATTAGTTGGGAAAGGGGACGCCACTTTTAAATGTATTGGATACATTTGAGTTGTGTAATTTAATTAATAAGATTATCATAATATTAATATTAAATATTAATTGCTTTTGGGAAAAATAGATTTACGGTAATAAGATAAAGATACATTCAATATAAGATATTGTCAATATATATCTTAGGAAATATATTTAATGTAAGATATTGAATATTAATGAGATAAATCAATTAAAGGTATTTTCCTTATTTTATTAGGAAAATGTTTTTTTTCTCCTCAATCTACTAGGAAGCATCTCCCAATCAGATTGGGATACAGATGGGGCGCAGGTACTCCTATAAATAGGAGGGCTTAGCTAGCTCTTTTGTACATCACAATTCCAAGAGCTAATAGTTCTTGTGAAAAATAAAGATTTTCCTAGAGAGAGATTTGTGAGAGAGAAAAAGTCGGTCTAGCAGCCGAGTTTTCCGGAAGCAATCCATGATGGGATTCCGGTGAGGTGTCGTGCAGAAACTACAACCGTAGACAAAGCGTTGATCCAATTGGATCAACCAAGGTATTCTTTTTGTCTACTTCTTTTATGTTGTTGCTTAAACGAAGCCGATCTTAGGTAAAAGGAAATCAAAATTTTAAAAATCCGCTGTGTTTCCGTGTAGATTTCCTAACAACATCAACAATGCCTTTCTTAATGGACCTTTTAAGGAAACTATGTATATGCCACAACCTGAAGCATTTGCGAATTATCAATACCCAATGTTTGTGTGTAGATTTAACAAAGCACTCTATGGCCTGAAACAAGCTCCTAGGGCCTGGTTTGAAGTACTGAGAGGTCAAATGCATCTGTGAGGTTTCAAGCAATCAGTGGTAGAGATATCTTTATTCATTTTTATAACAACTAACTTCATTATTCTTGTGCTTGTATATGTTGATGACATCCTTGTAACATGAAGCTCTAGCAGTGCCATAAGGAAGTTTATTCACCTTCTCAACTCTAGGTTTGCCTTGAAGGATCTAGGGCTAGTCTCACACTTTCATGGTATGGAAGTTTGCATGGATCAAACTAGCTTTTTTCTGTCTCAGACTTATTATGCCCAGCAGCCACTACATAGTCTGAATTTTCCTAACATGAAGGAATGTCCTACCCCTATGATAACAAGAAAGAAACTGACTCCCTCATAAGGTGTTTCTATGAAGGATCCCTTTCTCTATAGAAGTGCAATAGGTGGATTGCAATATCTGACCTTCACAAGGCCAGACATCACATTTGCAGTTAAATACCTCAGTCAATTCATGGAAGAACCTTCTGATATTCACTGGAAGTTCTTAAAATGGCTGTTGAGATATGTTAAATGAATCCTCCATTATGCCCTTCATTTCAAGCCTGAAACTTTTTTTGAGCTAGTAGGTTTCCCTGATGCAGACTAGGCAGCAAGTTCCTTTGACAGAAAGTCAGTTGTAGGGTATTGTGTGTATTTGGGAGATTCCCTTGTTTCATGGAGCTTAAAAAAGCAAAATGTTGTGTCCAGGTCTAGTTGTGAGTCTGAATACAAGTCCTTGGCCAATCTTTCTGGCGAGTTACAGTGGATTCAACATCTGCTCAAGGAGTTAGGGATTATCTTGCACAAGGTTCCAGTTGCTTGGTGTGATAACACGTACTAGTGCTACTTCATTAGCTTTGAATTATGTGTATCATACCCGCACTAAACACATGGAAATAGACATACATTATGTCAGAAATCAAGTATTGGATAAGAGGCTCAGAGTCCAGTACATCCCTAGTGCTGATCAAATAGCAGATGTCTTGGCAAAACCTTTGTCTACTGCAGAGCTTCAACTGTTCAGAAGCAAACTTAATGTAGTACCAATACCATCAAGTTTCAATAGGGCTATTGAGATAAGTACCTAATGTAGTGTATGCCTGTGTGGATGACAAATGTGTGGCTTAGATTAATCCATGTTGTGTAGTATTAGTCCTTAGATCATTACTGTTATTAGTGTGTGTGTACTTAATCCTCGCTTAATCAATTTGTAATGTTTTTCGATAAGATAATACAACATAATCTATCCTAAATTCTCTGTATCATCACCAACCTGCCAATCTTCTTGGGAGGGGAAAACATATGAACATGCAAAGGGGTAAGTAGATTGAGTACTTAGTAACAAGTAGAAACTATTGAACAATATTAGAAGATAAAGCACAAGAGATAAACATATGAAGTCAAAAGAAGAGATAAAGTTGTTATATTAAATTTAATTTATAGTATTTATCTTTAGTATTCAAATAAATAATAGTACTATTATCTGTATTATGATTTCTTTCATATATAAAGGAGCACTTCTGTATCAATTCAATCATCAATCAAAAACATCAATTTCATTCTTTTATTATTTTTTGAGTATTCTGATTTTCTTTAAACAACATGATTTATAATGAAGAGGAAGCAATAACAACATTATCAAAAGTAAAGATAGATTATTCTTACATCTAGCTATCATACCATGTTCATAGGATGTAATGAGTTTCTAAGGGTTACTAGCTTAGCTCATATTTGTTACAACAGGAATTACAAGGGCATCTTAAGGCGGGGAATAGGCTTTCTATATTTTGGGTGTATTTTTCGTATTAATTTTGAGGAAAAAAATATATTTTTCGAATTTCTCCTATTCGAATACACCGTAGGCAATATTTCTTTTTCCTCTATTTCTCATAAATAAATAAATGCTCTCAATGAACTTGTATCGTACGCAGCAATTGGCAATTAGACTGGATCAAAGAGAATAAAGATAGGTTGACATTCCGAATATTATCTTACAAATTTTATCAGTTAAGCTGTCTATTTAATAAGAAAATTCTACTTAGTTCTGAATATATGTTTGTTGAAACTTACATATATATATATATATATATATATATATATATATATATATATATATATATATATATATATATATATATATATATATATTCTCCTATTAAATATGGACATGCGTACATAACTACCTAAGTACGTTGACAGAGGGTGATGTAAACGCTTTAGAACGCTGCAATTAAAGACAATAATAACAACATATCAAAAAAAATTTGAGGGATAAATTGTAAAAAATAAGGGAATCAAAATGTACATTATAAAACAATAAGACAAAATAATAAACAATCAAATACATAAAATAAAAGAATTTCCAATGAGTTTTTCCCTCTGGTTTTGAACACCAATTTATTAAATTATATTGATTTCAGCAGGATTCTGCATTTCATGTATTCGATTTATAGATATGCATATTTCCGATCCTGGACTTTCAAAATATGAAAATGTACATATCAAATACAATTAGAAGCATTTTTTATGGTAAGTATCCGTATATATTTGTGTTTAGTATCCGTATATATTTGTGTTTAGTACATATCAAATACAATTAGAAGCATTTTTAGTTTCTCGTGTTTTAGATTTGTTTCAAAATAACTTTTATGTTTTAGAAAGACACCTTTTGTTCTCTAAGTTCGTATTATGTTTTAATTTTAAGACAATTATCTAATTAATTGTCTAAGTTAATGTCGACTAAACGTTTGATCCAACTCCGACGCTTAGGTATACTTTCATATCTCATCTAAACGAATAAACGTGGACATTCCCATCATTCATCTTTCAAATCAGTAACTTCTTTTCTTCAAATTGACACTGACTACACAACAACAAAAAATCTCTACAATGTATTTAATTTTTTTAATGTCGATGTTTAATCGTTAAGATGAGTGCCTAAAAAAAAGTTGTTTAGATGAGATATGAAAACATACGTAGCTGCCAGGTTGGAGCAAACGTTTAGTCGACGTTAACATAAGCAGTTAATTAGGTAATTGACCTAAAATTGAAACAAAAAACAAATATAGGGGACCAAAAGTGTCGATCAGAAACATAAAGGTTTTTTTTGGAATAAAGCTAAAACATGAGAGACCAAAAGTGTTAAAATCCCTTTAAGAATAAATATATGTATCTTAAAATATTTAATATTCTATCTGCAATATCGAGGACAATGTTTTGGATAGATACTACTATAATGTCGTGAGGGAATTGTGTTATATAATATAAGATCTCTGATGCCCGTCTAATCATTATTAGTTGATCATGTCTACATCGATTAGTATATAAACAACCGATGCTATCACCATTATTCCACACCATTCTACATTCTACACTGTATTGCATTGAAGTCAAGAAAAATTATAGCCTTAAAATAGAAAAATAATAAGCAAATATGGTTTCATCAGGAAATCTAGTAGTCCACCACGGGTATCTTCGTTTGCTAATATTGCTATTTCTGCAGCTGCCATCATCATGTCGCATCAAGGCTGCTGGAGGCCATTGGAACGTCCTTCAATCCAACATAGGCATTACAGCAATGCACATGCAACTTCTCAACAACGACAAAGTCGTCATTTTCGATCGTACTAATTTCGGCCTCTCCAACATATCTCTGCCTAACGGTCGTTGTAGAAATAATCCCAACGATCTTGCTTTCAAAGTTGACTGCTCTGCTCATTCTCGCCGAATATGATGTTTCCGAAACACCGTTAAGCCTCTCTCATGGTTCTCACCGACACATGGTGCTCCTCCGGTCTTTGTTAATTCACCGAAACCTGATTCAGACCGTGGATGGAACGATGGATCTAACGGTGTAAGGATCTTCAAGCCATGCCCAGGTGGTAATTGTGATTGGCAAGAAATCAATAACGGTTTATTACGACCACGGTGGTATGCAACCGATCACAAGCTTCCAAACGGCTTGCAGTTATTATAGGTGGAAGGAGAATTCAACTATGAATTTTATCCTAGAACTGCCGGTTTTACGAATTCTGTCAATTTTCCTTTTCTTCAACAGACTAATGATCCCAATATCGAGAACAATTTGTATCCTTTTGTCTTTCTAAACCCTGATGGAAACCTATTCGCTGCAAATAATGTAGGTTGGATTATTGGATTATACTAGGAATGTGGTCGTGAAAACGTACCCTCAGATTCCTGGTGGTGATCCCAGATGCTATCCTAGCACTGGCTCCGCAGTTTTATTACCATTGACTACTCTTCGAGGAGCAGCCACCGCCACAGAATTTCTGGTGTGCGGGGGTGCACCGAAAGGTGCTTTCGTCAGCGCCCAGAATGGTAAATTTGTGACGGCATTGAATAACTGTGCTAGAATCAAAATTACAGACCCAAATCCTCAGTGGTTTATGGAGACCATGCCTATGCCAAGAGTCATGGGTGACATGTCATTACTTCCTAATGGTAATGTTTTGATAATAAATGGGGCATCAGCTGGAGTTGCTGGATGGGAACTAGGCCGAAACCCGGTTCAAACCCCCGTGATATACAAACCGAATAACCGGGCTGGGTCAAGGTTTGAGGTACAAACTGCTTCAACTATACCAAGGATGTATCACTCATCTGCTATTTTATTAAGAGATGGTAGGGTTTTAGTTGGAGGAAGCAACCTCATGCAGGGTATGTATTTAAAAACACGCTTTATCCAACCGAGTTGAGATTGAAGCCTTTTCTCCCTCTTATTTGGATCCTGGATTCAACAACTTGCGACCAAATATCCTCTGGTCACCTTCTCAATCTCGATTAAATATAACCAACGATTACATGTCCAATTTACGGCCTCGTGGCCGTAAAAGGAAATTTGGTTATGGTAACATTAGTGTCTCCATCTTTTACTACACACTCATTTTCTATGAACCAAAGACTGATAGTGCTTGGCGGTTGGAGTGTGAAAAATGTTGCCAAATGGACCTATGAAGTGGCCGTGTCAGCACCTACTATAAGGAATCTTGCACCATCGGGATATTATCTACTATTCGTGGTGCACCAAGATATTCCAAGCAAAGGGATTTGGGTACATCTCGGTTAAGAGTTGATATATCATTTTTCTATATGTATATAGATTGTATCGAACATTGGTTCACTACTTTCTTTCCTGATGGGAGGTGATGTGATGTTTCGTTGGTTGGACGGAACTATATATATGTTGTTTATTTTCATGTAATTATTGTTTTCAAATTGCACAAATGCAATACTTTAGACAAACTATGAGAATGTTGAATTATTTTACTACATTAAAGCATAAAGAAAGAATGAATATAAGGGAACGAGAAGGAAGTAAATATAGGCAACGAGAAGAAATGATGGAAAAACACCTTACTAATAAATAAAGAAGAAGATTTCTCAAAACTTCTCCATGGCAGAAGCTTGATGGGAGGATCGAAACCACTACAAGAAAAAGAAGTATTTGCGTGGACATTTAGTGGTCGTAAAAAGTCTGATGTTGTCGCAATTGCTTTATTTGCGTCGACAAGCTGTCGCAATTGCGTCGTCAAAAATACTTTATCCCAAACAATCCAAATGTGCCGAGAACGTCGTCGTAAATACACTTGCAACGACAAGCCGACGCAAATATATAGCTAACTAGGCAAAGTATTTGCGACGACATGTCGACGCAAATAGTGTCCACGTGATGTGACTAGACAGAGTCTTTACAAGGACATGTCGAAGCAAAAATTTACAAAGGGCAGGTGACTAGGCAGAGTATTTGCGACGATATGTTGAAGCAAATACCCTGTTTTTCTATGTATAAGTTTTGTTTTGATATGGTTCCACCCGACCACAGCGGTGACTAGGCAGAGTATTTGCGACGATATGTTGAAGCAAATACCCTGTTTTTCTAAGTATAAGTTTTGTTTTGATATGGTTCCACCCGACCACAGCGAAAACGTCCATACACATAAATAGAAAACAAAGAGATTCAAACACCACAACAATTAAGTACCAATGATACACCTAATATCACAAAATACAAAATCATTATAAAATCTGAAAGCAATCAGTTTTTTTACACATCATTATATCATATATCTCAAATAAATGTAACATTTGTCTAAGAGAGAAATAGAAAAATGAGAGAAACCATACCTCTACTGAAAAATGAAAATCTTTAAAATCACATAAAACTAGACTATTTTGTTCCTAGCTTAACATATTAAGAACAAAAGGAAACCCTCAACTTCTTTCGTTATTATATTTAAGATCGATAACACATGTTAAAAGAAAAGCCCATCAACCACAAGCACAGCACCGAAATGGTTACATGTCAAAACTCAAATACAGGGCACACGCTTCCGTGGTAGAGACGCACCCAACACCGTTATAACGGCACTTTAATACGTCTACAATCCTCAATTGCATTACCGTCTAGCTAATAGCACAAAATAAGTACCAATACTTTTCAACCTGAGTTGGTTGAGCTACACTAACCTTGTTTCGCACCAAGTTTCCTATCTTGACAATGTCACACTGCATCTAATCATAAGGCTTCATGTTTATATCTACAAATTGCAGTTGCAACAGAGCTGATGAGACATACTAATTAATGTAGGCCGGTCCTACGCTTTTAGCGCGTGGCCCAGCTAAAAAAAAATTGGGCCTATGTACACAAAAAAAAAAAAAATCGACCGAAAATACAATTTTTTTTCTAATACATTCATATACAAACATCAAATTCATAATGCAAACACAAAACATACATATATATTAATACTAAATACTAATTCAACAATGCTCTTGAAGCACATTTGGAGGCGAAATCACTAATCAATGTATAATCATCAATTTCATCAACCAATTTCTGCTCAATCGATATTATCGCTAACCCATTCAAGCGTTCTTGACTCATCGTGCTTCGAAGATGGTTCTTTATTAGCTTCAACTTCGAAAAACTCCGTTCACTGGATGCAACTGCTACCGGAATAGTCAACAATATTCGGTAAACAATCTCCGTGTTTACATAACTTAGATCAAATGTTTTCAAGAATTTCAAAATTTGGAGAGGTTCATCCGCTTCTTCGGGCAAAACATGTACAAGAAGTTGTAACTCATAATACAACTCTTCCCAATCAACATCCTCATGTTCACCATTTTTCAACTTTGTTGCAAGATTCTTACAAGAATTCTTCAAACCTTCATCATCTTTTGCGCTTTCATTCAAATCAAACACTCTATTGAAGCTTTTCAACTTTTTAAATTCCAACATCAACATTAGACCACATTACTCAATTTCAATCTTTTCACAATTTCACATCTTTCTCAAAATTCAAAAACAAAAGGACTCACTAAAGGTATATCAACAAAATATCCATGGCAAATTTAATTATTCAAATTAACAACTAATTATTAAAATTAACAACTAATTTAGTACTAATATTTAAAAAAAAATTAATTGAAAACATACCTAATAATAATAGGCTTGGATTGGATTGGATTGATTGGAGTGGAGGAGGAAGCCAGGAAGGAGAAGAAGTACCTGCGCCGCCGCTGCCCAGCTGCCCTGTCGCTGTGCCGCCGGCGATGATGGGATATCAGATATGTATTTGGAAAGAAAAAGGCTACAGAAGTTGCCCATTCGTAAGTGTGTTTATCCTTTGATTTATGCTGATTTCCCTTATTTTTTTCCCTTTATGACTAGCCTATTTGTCTTCAATATATAAAGCATGGCTCAATTTTTTTCGAATTCTTTTTATCTGCTACTTTCTTCATGAAGTAACATTTAGTAACATATAAATTGTTTTATTGGGTTGGATATTTTTTTTAAAGAATCGGGCCTATATATAAATTTTTTTATTGGGTTGGGTATTTTTTTTTTAAAGAATCGGGCCTATTTGTTATCAAAATCGGGTACGATTTTTTTTATAAATCGATCGGATTAACTCTATAAAAAAAAATTTCGGATAAGCAAAACATGTACCGATTGGGCCTATCGGGATTCATTGGGCCAAGCCGACTGGCTCGCCTGGCTTGTGATAGGGCCGGCCCTGCTAATTAATCTATAAGAAACCGGGCTTGGTGTTCGAGTGAGAATGCATGGAAAACCATGGAGGAAGCAATATTAGTGAGATTGCGCAGAATGTTAATTAGGCTAAAGGGATCTCTCTAAATGCTTATAATATTTGAAGGTTACAGATCAGTCGTTTGTCTTTTATGTACTAGCTAGGAGATTTTGGTAATCAATTATATTCTTACAACAGTGACATTGATTTCATAATGTGTATTGATAAATTCTTAGTTGAATTCCATATTTTTTGGCACGTTACGATTCTGTTACCTAAAATCTGTTGGAATTACGATCTGCTGGGTTGTGTGTGTTCTAATTTTTTTTAAATCATTGGTTTTTGTGGCAACAGAAAAAAAGCGTTGACAATATTTCATTTTCTATTTTTTATCTAATATAATTTGTTTGTTGTTGTCGCACATGTCTATACCGTGGCATTAAATCTTAATGTTTGTTGCGGTGTGGCAAAAAGTTTTAACCATTACGACGGGTGAAACAAGAACATTAAGCGCCACAATAGGTCAATAATGTCACTTTTATAGGTTTTAGTTGCGCTTTGTGAAAACTACAGAACCAAACTGCACCTACTTCAAAAACTATATGAATCTTCTAAAGAGGATTATGGATTGAAAATAGGTTCTTCAATCTGATCCGCTTGAATTAGTCATCGTGATACAGTAACCAACACGGAAACAACCAACCAGAGTTGCAAGACTTGGTGGGTCGCTCATGATCGGTATGGTCGAGGAGCCAAGTTGATTATCCTCTATGAATACAGATTCGCTAAATTCTGAAGCCTAGAACTTCTTGAGGCATTTTTGTATACTTTTCAGAGTGTAATAGGTCGGTTTTCCTCAACTTAAAACCAATTAAAACTTTTAAAACAAAAAAACAAAAAAAAAACCTAATTTTGAAAAGATTAAAAACAGGGAGAGTTATTGAAAAACATATAAAAAAATCACCCGTTTTATTGAATTTTTCCTTTTAACATAGCATATAACGGACATAATTGATCATCTCCTTTGACATACGATCCTAGCATCTTAGTTATGTATTTGAAATTAAGGCAACTTCCTTGAGACATCGTCAACGCCCCGCCCACCAACTTATTTGACATTTCACATAACCTTTTTTTTTTTTTTTTTTTTTTTTGTGTGTGTGGATAAACTTATACGCTTAACGAATAATGTGAATATATATTATTGCTGTTCTACTTTGATACATTCCGGTTCACGATTGCTTACAACAAATTGACAATCTTCAATAAATTTAATATCCTGGTTCAAAAACATGACGTGGGATAGTGTCTATTTTAGCATTAAATTGTTCCGTTAGGTTAGGTAAATAATGTACTAATGTGTGTTTTGGGTGCGACTTGTTCCGTCCCAAAATATAAATCGTTTTGGGTGTTTTCACACAGATTAATAAAGTGATTGAATGACATAAATTTCAAGTAGTGTCAGTAATGTGACTTAAACTCTATATCTGGTGGAACCAATCTGAAGACTCAGCTGTGTGATGGACAGCTGAAAAGTGTATTCAATTTTGTGCTTCATGGGTGGAGTCATCGAGCTTCAAAGAGGTAGCTTCAGCAGGGTAACTATCACAGGTGATAGGGTGCACGAGCACTTGGAATACAAAGCAGGTCCCACATCCGACAATTACATGTGTATGTAATGATATCTGATGTCATTAAAATGAGGACACGTGTAGGGGTATTTATGGTGCATCAGACAAAGATTCCTTGCGGCTAGGGTTTAGGGATTTGTACCTATAAATACAGTTGTTGTTACATTGTTTTGTGTGTGTTGAAATCTGTAAAATTCAAAGGCATAATAAAATATCTCTTTCGCCCGTGGTTTTACCTCTCCCCTTCGAGAGGTTTTCCACGTTAAATCTGTGTTCTTCTTGTTTCGCTTTCTCCTTTGATTGTTTATGTTTGATTGCTTCGCTTTTACTTTCTTGCATCCGAAGTTATCTCCATCCGCTTTATAACAAGTGGTATCGAGAGAGGAGTTCGGAGAAAACAATCAGACGATCGCCTTCATCTTCACCAAGACCTTGAAAGAAGGTGCTAGGATCTGTGATAAAGTTGTGATCTTTAGCAAGAAAAAAGATGTCACAGATGAAACGTAAAAATCGATAAATTTACAGGAAGGAACGCTTTTGGTCCATGGAAAATCAAGATCGTGCAATCGTTGAAACAAAGAAGGTTTGTGGAATCCTTTATCGACAAACCAAATACAAAGTCAGGCCAGATTATGCCGATCTCAAGAGAAAGCACATTCAACCATCATGTTGTGCTTATCGATGATGTTATCACCGAGGTTGCTTTGAGGAAGACACCGCAGCCAAGTTGTGGAAAAAGCTTGAAAGCCTCAGTATATGACCAAGTCATTGACCAATAAGTTGTTGTTGAAACAGAGGTTGTTCGGTTTGAAGATTGTCCCGGATTTATCTAATGCGAATAAACAAGTAATAATATTTATAAACCGGTTAACCTCAAGTATAAGGATCGTAGTACGAGGTTAATGCCGGGTCGATCCTACGGGAACTAGGCGAATGTTAACCCTAGCTTTTGTTTTTAATTAATTTATTGTCACGATTATTAACCTAACGAATAACTAACTAAACACAAATATCACGAAAAATAACTAGACAGAGAGAGATTAATCCAATGCTAGGAGAGATTTGAAAGCGATAAAATAAACTAAAAGTGCAGGAAAATAGATTAACTAATCTAAACTAAGCTATGAGGATTGTAAATCAAGTTTATAAAAGACAAACGAGGATTGATCCACCTATCAACATGCATTGATCTCCTATCTCGATTTTACGCGGTATTTAATTCGGTTGTGATTTACCTTACCTAAATATGAATTCCTAATTCCTTAGGCAATCCATCTATTAACCTAGTATCTTCCAATACCAGCTTTAACACATTAGAGAGATCAAAGGTGCCAACTTTTACGTTAACGATCTAGTTTTTAGGCTTACTAACTTCCGTTAATGTAAATCTATTGAACTATTCTTATCTATGGTGATCTATGCTATTCAAGATTTCCATCAAACAATAACATATCAAGCACACAACATATCTTCCAATATAATTGCGTTAAAACAAGAATATGCATAGATAAGAAACAACCGTAATAAATACTCACAAGAAAAGTCGAAATAAAGAGATCAAGTCAATCTTGACGGCTTCACAATTCGTTTGAAGGAGGTTCTAGCCTCTCGAACATCCTCAACAACCCGAAAAAGCGAGAAAAACAACATAGAACTAGCCTACTTTGATCGAACTCAAAAGTGCATAAAATCTGAAATAAAAGTGTAAAACCGCAGCCAAGGCCGCCTTAGGGTTTAGGGGTTTTAAGATTGTAAAACTTCGTGTCTCAATGTGTGAAAATAGGCGGTATTTATAGAGATTTGAGGCGGTTTCACTAAGTCGGCGGACGGACGCTCGTTTGCTTCAATGGACGCTCGTCCGATATTCCTGAACTCCCCTCAGCCGCTCGTTCAAACTCCGTTCAAACTCTCTGTATCAAGATTGTTCCCACGGACGCCCGTCCGATATTTCCAACGCTCGTTCATCATGGACGCTGCATGGACGAACGTTCAGGATGACTTGAATGCGATTTTTTTCATCTTTATCTCTTTTCTTCAATCCACTTCATCATTATCTCTTCTTAAATCTTTATAGCTCGAGTTTTAACCCTTTTTGATCATCATTTGAGCACATTGAACATACCTATAATACATGGAAAACATCGCAAACTCGTAATAAAGTCCAATTAATTATAATTCACGATGAAAACACATAATTTATTCAATATTGCGAATAAGTCCTTAAAAACCTAGTATGCTCGATATTTCCATATGAGGGCCATTTATTATGCAATCAAACCAATTAAGGGGAGAAATATCGTAAAATATATCATAATAAAGCATAGATTTTCACCCTTAACAACTCCCCCACACTTAAACTTTGCTCGTCCCGAGCAAAACAAAACGAAAATTAGGCTCGAGAAAGGAAAACAGGCATCCAAACAAGTACAACATATATTCAATAACTTAGGTGTTCACCATCGTGTAAGTGCATAGCCATAGAAAACTTCCACTAAAACCAAACTTGAATAACTCAAAGCAAAACTAGCTAATACCCCCTCGTAGAATAGTAATAAATGACACTCATAAGGTGCACCCTACAAACGTGACATATCCCGAGAAAGATGATCGAATATATCTAGGGCCTTTACAAAATACTCGAGAGGATAATCCCTACAACATATCTATCGGTTTATACTGGGGATAAGATCAACGAGAACTAAGCCTTATTCAATTCGCAACAATTCTTTAGTTAATTTAACTTATTCACTTTAAACACACATTAGAAGAAGCTATTGCCCTCATAGCAGAATAGGACATTTCGAGATAATACCCTACCTTACTCCAATCATAAGGCAGCTTTTCCTAACTGTCGTGAGCTTTTAGTCATCATAGTGGTATAGGACATACGTGGTATACCCTATCACACTCAAATCATCGACTAGCTTTCGACACACCCTTTTTTTTTTAACCAACTATTAACTTGCCTTTTTAATTGACATTAGCCCCGTGTTACTTATCACATTCAAACGTTTAGATATTCACAGTATATCGTACTTGGAGCTAAATACAACCTATCATAAATCTCACGATATGCACGTAGCACTAAGCACATGACTTAAAAGATAATCAAAAATTACTAATCCACAACGGGGTATAACTTAATAAAAATAGCTCATCATTCACTATGGCTCGTGAAAAATAATATCGGGTGAAACAACTAACTTACTAAACATATGAAATATCGCATAGATGATTGCAAAAATAACGAACTTCACGTCGAATTGCCTACTCGGGACAAAACAAAGACACAAGTATAGGAAAATTTTTGAAAATTTGTTGAAACTTGAGCATAATTTTGCATAATAAACAAACTAACGTAGTAATTAAACGTATATGCATTCGAACTATCCCCTCCCCCACACTTAAAAACTCAACATGTCCTCATGTTGTGCAGAAAGGAAAAGGAGAAGAACTTAGCTGGATTCGCGTAGAAAACCGAGCCGTTGGTCAGGCTGGAGCATGAAAAGGCCAACGCTCGCAACAAGCGTGGAAAAAAACGTCCAGACGTAACTCAACGAGTACTCGACAAAAACCACCTCTGCAACACTCGAGAAAACAGGAAACTCGGGGGAAACGGGGTATAATATGGCAGTAGACATAATAATTCAAACGGATGAAAAAAATACGACCATCAAATAAATATGTCAACACAGGTCACAGAACGAGCAACCAGAAAGTATATGAACCATGAATAGCAACCAAAAGGAAAGTAACAAAATGTATAGGTACAGCCAAATCGAATGAAATGTATCTAAAAGTGCAACAACCAGAAAGATGTAAAGCAAATAAAAATCAAGGTAGCCCCGGAGTCGTCTCAGTCGTAGAAGGATCAGCAACAGAGTCACCAGCAGGGGCATCAACAGAAGGAGGATCCGAGGCAGGTACAGCAGCCGTAGACGTCGTCTGTGAAGGTGCCGGCTGTGTAACCGGAGCAGCCCCAGGAGGTCTTTCCTCTTCAACTTCCTCAGCATCAGGTTCTTTCTCCATATCAAGCACATCGGCAATAACCTGCTCGATCGCATCGGAAAAGACGAACTCCGTATCACTCTCCTTGAAAATGTGCATATCCCTCGGTTTCTTGCCCTCCACAATGCACTTCAGCACGTACATCATGTTCTTCTGCGTCTCCTGGATATCCGTCATCCAATCTCGTAGACTGTTGGCCATGCTGTACCGAGTAATCTCGGAAGAAGACAATCCAGAAATGGCTGAAGCTCTGGCCGGCATAGAAGAAGATTCCGGCTCAGATGGCGGAGGCACACCCTTCTCCCTACGAATAGGGGGGAAACTCTTCGTCTTGTGATCAGCCGTATACTCAGCAACCCCCGCATCCAAACATAACTGATGAATCAAATGCGGAACTATCAAACTCCGTGTATATACTTTCTGGTTCATGGAAATTTCATCGAATAAAGCTTGACCTACATCAACATTCAATCCGAAAGCCAATGCGTACAACATCCCAAGATCACTAATCTGAAAGTGAGTAAGATTATTCTTCGGGATCAAACGACTCTGAATAAAACGGCATTGGACTCTCCAATCTTCGGTCCATGTCGTAGTGACTAACTCTTTCCTCGCACCAGAGGGTCTCAACGTCCAAGCCACATCCGGACATACTCGTAATCTCAACTCCTCCATCGGGTCACGACCATCCTCACGTTGCCTTCTCGCAATTTCCTCTTTATAATCTAAACCCTCAAAAGCTGGCATCTGATATTTCTCATTTATCACAAAGCAGCTGAAAAAGGAACCTTAACACCTCGCACTTTTGAACATACTCTTCATCCAAGTCCGCCTCGAAAAGTTTGCATAGAATTCTCGGACAATAGAGTCATTGATGAGAGTAGGAGGAATTTTCAGCAAGGCACTCCATTTCCTAGCCTTTAACATCTCAACAAATGCTGGATCAACTTGAAGCACTTTGACCTCCCTGTCAAAGATAAGACTCCTAGTCGAGTAATGCTTAGTGTAGGCATCGTGAGCTCGAGGATTGACAAACCTACGTGGCATCGAAAGAGGGGTAACATTCTTAGACTTCTTCTTAGGAGGTACCCTAGGTGCAGGTTCAACTTCTTCCCTAACCACATCATCAACATTCGTCTCTCGAACTTGTTCAGCCCTAGATGACGCACCCTTCCTAAAACTGGGATGTCTAACCAATGGAACATCATCCTGTGTATCCGAATCGGAGGAGGATTCATCTCTCAAATCAGCTCGGGCTTGTTGAGATGCCCTAGGGGGTTGCTCACGGAAGATTATGCCTCGGTTGGGGTCTAAAGTGGAGGGCTCATCGTCCAAACGTTTACGTTTACCAGTTTCAACAACCTTCTCTTTACCTGGCCTCTGCTTAGTAACCGCTTTCTTCCCCATATCAACCTAAATGTCTAAACCAACCGATTCACAACAACAAAGGTTACCCGTTTAACATCCAAAGCGGGGTTTCAAGCAAACCGTCCCAACCACCAACATCAACAACACACCATCACCGCAGAAGGAGAGAAGAAAAGAACCAACAAAAGCGAAAGAAAAATCAACAACGATCGATAATTCAAGAAAATGAGCCGACTCGAAAATCGAACTCACAAAAGCGTGAATTAAAACGAGAAAAGTTGTATCAAGCTTACCAAACACTAGGAGGAATGATGATCGAGCAGTTAGAGTCCCGAAACACCAGATTGGCCCCAAAATCCGACCTTTTTGTCAAAATGGCGCACCGAAGAATCTCTGATTACGCCAATTTTGTTGATTGTTGGAGAATTTGGGTTATGGAAAGTAAAAGAGGGTGTTCAGAGTGTTCTTTTGCAACTTGAATCGCCCAATTTGGTTTAAAAACAAGGATTTTAGGTTGGGAGAAGGGGGAAAGTCGGGTTCACCTTTGAATTTTTCAGAGAAATGAAGGTTCGTGTCCAGAACTTATATATATAGGCTCAAAGTGGACGCCCGTCCACCCTGACGGACGGGCGTTCACCAGTAACTGCATGAACTGGACGGGCGTCCATAAATTCAGACGCTCGTCCATTGGGCATATTTGAATACAGGATAGGAGGGAGTGTTTCAGACGGGCGTCCACTATAGTGGGCGGGGCGTCCATCTAGATTGAGGTCCGGACGGGCGTCCGATTCATGTGAGCGGGCGTCCATCGAAGAAACTCACAAAATTCCAATTTTTTTCACACATAAGGAAATAAAATCGATAGTTTTATTAATACTTGATAAAATTCAAACGAGTACAATAATGACATAACGAAGACATAAAAACAGAAAAACATAACTTAAACAGTAGGTTGCCTCCTACTCAGCGCTTTCATTTTTACGTCGGAGCTCGACGAAGACAAAACTAACTAAGAAACAATAGCTAGTCATCATAAAGCTCTGCCCAGTCTATAACCCTGATAAAACGACGGAGTAAATCAACAGCCGGAGGAAAGTCATAGTCATCCTGAACACCCCAATCATCATCAGCTGCCTCTTCACCCTGGAAATGCTCATCCTGCGAAGACTAGGGCTAAATCCGTCGACATTGCATCGTTAAGGATCCGATGCGGTCTTCCTAAAGTCACCGCAACTCCTCAATGGTAAAATCTTCACCCCGAGCATCGGGAACAATGAGAACATAAGTGACAGTCCTGACGCGGGTAAGAATATCTATATCTATATCCAGAACTATCGTGCCCCCAGGTCCATCCGAAACGGTGAGAAGGGAAATCCTACTAATGAGAGGGAACTCCTCTGGCAAAATACCGTACTCCATATCTAACTGAATGCTAAACTGATAAAAACAGACAAAACTTAATTAGACTTAGCTTAAAGCATGAACAACTACAGCAAAAAGATAGACACACAAAGAGAGTAACTAATATAATACGGATATCTAGGATGCCTCCTAGTAGCGCTTTTGGTTTATGTCGTTAGCTCGACATAGTGTAAGCTCACTGATCCGGCCATTTGACTTTTACGCGCACCACTACCTCGTGTAAGCTCGACCAGATGGTGTGGTCGCAGAAACAAACATCTCACATGGGGGAAAAGTTTTAATAGCCCTCCACATACGCTTGAACCTCCCCATGGGTGACCTCTTCATACTCTGAGTCCTCTGATGACGCTTCAACTGTCGCTCCTTTCAAACTCTTCCATATCTCGCACTACTGCGCTAGAACTTCTTCGACAGATCACTACCGTCATCCTCGGAGAACAAGTTGGGTGATAACTCGTCAAATTCTTCGACTCGAGTAACACCACATCCGAGAATATCGAGAAATTTAACAATCAAAGATGCCTCTTTAGGTTCACCGATATAGTGTTTGCACCTTTGACCGTTGACTCGAAACGGATCACCGCTATAACCACGAAGTTCTAGAACGCCTCCAGGAATGATTTGGAGAATCTCGAAAGGGCCGGACCAACGAGTCCTCAACTTTCCAGGAAACAAATGTAACCTAGAATTGTAGAGGAGAACTTGTTCGCCGACTCACGAATCTCGCTTCTTAATTTTAGCATCATGGAGCGCTTTCATCTTATCTTTGCCGATCCTGGCACTTTCATAGGCCTGGAGTCCGAACTGCCGTCGGCTAATAGCTGCTTTGTAGTCGATGTTTCCCACAAGATTGGGAATCAAAGTTCGAAAACTTTGTAGCCCAATACGCTCATGCTCTAACTCGACAGCGGATGACACGGTTTCCGTAGACCATTTGATATGGTGATGTACCCATAGGGGTTTTATAGGCGGTCCTATAAGCCCATAAGACATCATCCAACTTCACTCCGATCCTTGCGATGATCGCTCACGATTTTCTCGGGATCTTTTAATGCTTTGGTTGCTTCGCTCAACGACCGCTAGTCATCGGATGGTATGGGGTGCCGGTCTTATGGCGTACACCATACTTTTCGAGAACTTTTTCTAGAGGTCGGTTGCAAAAATGCGTTCCTTCATCACTGATCAAGGCTCGAGGACACCCAAATCTCACAAAGATATTCTTTTTTAGGAACTTCATGACCGTTTTATGATCATTGTGAGGAGTGGCTACCGCCTCCACCCATTTCGAAACATAGTCGACGCAAACCAAGATGTATTTGTTACCGCAGGATGATGGGAAAGGTCCCATAAAATCGATACCCCATACATCAAAGACTTCGCACTCTAAGATGGGTTTCAAAGGCATGTCAAAACGCCTTGTTAGAGTTCCGGTTCTCTGACACCTATCGCAAGCTTTGCAGAAAGCTTCTGTGTCCTTAAAGATCGTAGGCCAATAGAAACCGGACTGGAAGATCTTCGCAACCGTTTTCCAAGGACCAAAGTGACCACCTGTGGGTCCGCTATGGCATTGCTCGATAATCTCTCGTTGCTCAGATTCAGGAACGCATCTCCTAAGCAAACCATCTTTGCAGATCTTGAACAAATAAGGTTCATCCCAAACGAAATATTTCATATCAGAGAAGAACTTCTTCTTCTCCTGATACGACATCTCGGGGTCAAGGTAGCGGGCATGAAGGTAATTCACAATGGAAGAATACCATGGAACATCAGGAGAGCGGCCATCGATCAACATGATGTTTTCGGAGGAAAGTAAAGATCTATATCTTGAGATCACCCTTTTCCTCACTTATCATCCTAGAGACATGATCCGCCACTCGTTCTCACCGCTTCTTCTTATCTTTGATTTGAACGTCAAATTCTTGGAGGGTCAGTATCCAACGCAGTAAGCGCGGTTTAGCTTCCTTTTTGGTCATGAGATAACGCAAGGCAGCGTGGTCAGTCCACACGATCACTTGAGCACCTAGCAAGTAACTACGGAACTTGTCCATAGCAAACACTACGGCCAATAATTCCTTTTCGGTAGTCGTATAGTTAACTTGCGAAGGATTCAACGTGTGGCTGGCGTAGTAGATAGGCTGGAACTTTCCTTCGATCGCGTTGTCCTAAGATCGCACTAACAAAGATAGTTGGATGCATCGCACATAAGTTCAAAGGGCAAGTTCGATCTGGCGATATAAGAATTGGGCGCGGAGATCGACCTACTCTTAAGCTCTTCAAACGCGCTTGCAATTCTCATCAAAATCAAAGGTAACGTCTTCTTTGAGTAAAGTAGACAGGGTTTGGCAATCTTTGAAAAGTCTGGATGAACCTCCTATAGAAGCCGACATGTCCGAGAAAACCTCGGACTTCCCGAACATTCTTAGGATAACTCATCTTCTCAATAGCTTCTACCTTGGCCCTATCTACTTCTATACCTTTGGCGGACACTTTGTGGCCAAGGACTATACCTTCATCTACCATGAAATGGCATTTCTCCCAATTAAGCACTAAGTTCTTTTCCACACATCTAGACAACACATGATCAAGATTATCGAGGCAATCATCGAAGGATTGACCAAAGACCGAAAATCATCCATAAAAATCTCCATACACTTTTCAACCACCCGTCAAAGATTGCCATCATACACCTTTGAAAGGTGGTCAGGGCATTACTGAGAGACAAATGGCATCCGCTTTGTAGGCAAATGTACCATAGGGGCGGTGAAGGTGGTCTTCTCTTGGTCAACGGGATCGATGGGTATCTCGGAAATATCCTGAATATCCATCCAGAAGCGATAGAATCGTGCCCCGCCAGCGCTCAAGCATCCGGTCAATGAATGGAAGAGGAAAATGATCTTTCAATGTGACCTCATTGAGTTTTCTATAGTCAATACTGCACCCGATAGCCTGTGTGACGAGCCTCAATGCTATCTCTTCTCCCTTCTCATTCTTCTCAATAGTAATTCCACCTTTTTTGGGAACTACTTGAGTTGGGGATACCCACTCACCATGCAATGGCGTATATGATACCCATATCTGAAGCTTGATAATTTCCTTCTTGACTACCTCTTGCATGTGAGGGTTGAGTCTTCTCTCGAGGTCAGTCTAACTCGTTTTGCACCCTCCTCGCCTCTTGATCTTGTGCATACTGAGATGTCGGGAGATATCCTCGGATATCTCCCACACCGCCATCCAAAGGGCTTTTTCATTTTTGCGCAAGACGTTTAACAGCTTTAAGCTCTTACTATACGAGATAGCTTGGCGAGAGATGATCAAAGGAAGCTTGTCACCTTCTCTTAGAAACACATACTTAAGATGTTTAGGCAACGGCTTCATGCCAAATCTACGGGAGGATCCTCCAGACTTGATTTAAGATCACCACTCTTCAACTCAACATCGCTGAGCTTACTTAGTGGTCCTACTGCCAAGGCTTCTTCTCTTAGCTCATCCTCGAAATCAGCTGCTAAATGGTCTAGATTGACCACACCACGACTATTCAGCTTATCAATCAGTCGCTCATATTCTGATTCTACAGCCATGACTTGCTTATCCATGAAGTCGTCGAAATCATCAGAAGTCTCCTCAACGGAAAAGCCGGTTGGAGCTCCAGAAGGTGCATTGATAGATTTTGATACACTATAGCTCACCTCCTGGTCACCAACCCGAATGGTCACATGCCCACCATCACAATCGATGAGGGCTCTAGCTGTAGATAGAAAAGGCCTTCCAAGAATTAACGGAACATTTTCACTTTTCTCAATATCTAAGACGTACCAGTCAACTGGAAAGGTGAACCTATCTATTTGAACTAATACATCCTTTAAGATCCCTGAAGCTTTCTTAGAAGATCGATCAGCGAACTGCAAGTTCATGGTCGTGGGTTCTAGAAGGCTTTGTAAACCCAATTTGCTTGCACCTGAGACAATGGCATCAAGTCGATAGACGCGCCCAGTCACATAAGGAATTTGGGAATACTAGGCCTCCCATCCGCAATGTGAGCACAAATTTCCACTGGTCGCTTCTCTTGATTGGTAAGCTTTCATTATTGACCGAGAGAACATTCCTTACCAACCGCTTGGTCCATTCACTGCTAACTTCTTCTTGGAAGATACAACATCCTTGATGAACTTTGTATACTTAGGCATCTCGACCAAGACCTCGGATAATGGCGGTTACCTGAGTATTTTTCGAAAGGTTGAGCACCTTCTCGTACTTTTTGTCTTCAACCAATGGAATGTTGCTCTTCCTCGGTGGAAACGGAAGTTTCTTGAGATCACTCTCGGAAAAGACTCTCTTTGAGGATGTGCTAATAATAGCTTTGTCTTCCAAATCCTTCCACCGAACCGTCTTTTCGAGGCTTTCGTAGTCGTGGATCACCACGACTTTCTTTCCTTTTTTTCATTCTCGAGGGGTCAGCCACTTGAGGATTTCCAACTTGTTGAGTCCTCAGGGGAACAGCCACCTGAGGATTTGCAACCTTTTCACCTATCAGGGGATCAGCCACCTGAGTACTTGCTTGCAGTCAAGGGGATGATGGGTGCTCAACTTCCCCTCCTGCCTTATCAATGGCAGGAGGGGCTAGTGGTTTCCCTGGAAACCAGGGGGACCACTCAGCTGTGTACCACTTCTTAAACTCATTGTACTGGCCTCCTCTTGTCCATAATGCGTTGTTGGTACGAGGTCGATTACATTGGTCTCTTTCAAATCGGCTGGCGACGACATGACCACCCTTAGGATTTTCTCGGTAAATCGGGCGGATGCCCAGGGGTCTTGATGCTAATTGCTCACCAATTGCCCGATCTGTCTCTCTCAAGATTCTTATTGGTACTCATTAGGAGTGAATATTCTTGTTTTGCTCTTCTTTGAATGAGTTCCATTCACCTTAAGATCATTTGAATTCGAGGACTTTGAGAGTCTTTGGAAGTTTGAAGAGTATGGTGGTGGGCGATTTTGAAAATTGGAATTGGAATTAGAAGGCCAATTCTGATTGAATCTTTGTGTCTGGCTGGAAAAATTTGAGTTTTGGTTTTGAGCGGGACCAGGGTTCTTATTGAAACTTGAATTCGAATTAAAACTCGAATTCGGATTAAAATTGGAAGCTTGATTGAACCCTTGGTTCTGGAATTGATTCTGGCCAGATGGTTGATTAAACCTTTGGGTGTTCTGGCCATAGAACGCATTTACTTCAAAGATTCGCGCCATTCATAGGGCGTAATCTGAAGTATGCCCCATATTATCGCGATTTTGGCATTGGACTGAGTGTCTTGTCCATCTACATGGACAGTATTGACTTGGTATGAAGAATTGGGGTTTAATTGACATTGGCCATTTACGTGACCAGTCTGACAGCAAGATTCGCAATACAGAACCTGAGGGTTCTGCGGAAACGAAGGAGTCTGATTAGTAGGGTTTGGAGTTTGAGGATTGGCCATCTCGCCTCTGCGGCATGGCAATCGACTTTGAACATTTACTTCCTCCACTTTAGGGGGAGGAGGAGCTTGAATTGCCTGATAGGATGGAGCA
The DNA here is from genome assembly GCA_026214975.1 of Gentiana macrophylla. Taxonomy (NCBI): domain Eukaryota; kingdom Viridiplantae; phylum Streptophyta; class Magnoliopsida; order Gentianales; family Gentianaceae; genus Gentiana; species Gentiana macrophylla. The sequence continues at coordinate 79,573 of JAOBSW010000039.1, read as the reverse complement.
TAGTTATATTTGGCAATGTCTTCGAACAATGCCCATCCTTCGTCTGGAGTCTTCTTCAGAAACGTCCCGCCAGATGAACTATTGACCATGCCCTTAGTGAGCTCGGTCAATCCGCTAAAGAAAGTAATGACTAACCTCTCCAAAGGCAAGCCATGATGGGGGCACTTTCTAAGAAGAGATTTATACCTCCTCCAGGCCTCGAAAAATGATTCATTTTCCTTCTGAGAAAATGTGAAAATTTCATTTAAGCAATGGGCCGTCTTAGAGGGTGGAAAATATTGACTCAAAAACTCCTTCTCGAGTCCAAATTTCATGTAGTGATGGATTCGGGGGGAAGAGAGTGATACCATTCCTTCGCCTCCTCTTTTAAGGAAAAGGGAAAAAGTTTGAGCTTGATAGCATCCTCACTTACACCTTGGATGCGTGTAGTACCGCATATCTCTAAGAACGTGTGTAAGTGGGTATCACGGATTTTCCGATTGGTAGCCGTAAAATTGATGCATCTTTGCATCATCCGGATAAGCCCTGGCTTGAGCTCGAAGGTTTGAGCGGTAATGGCGGGCAAGACTATAGCCGGGTTGACAGTGACTGCACCAGGCATGGCGTAGTCTGCCAACGTACGTCGATCCTCTGCTGCCATTATTACTATTTCTTCGATTTCTTCTATCAACTTTTGTTCAATTTCTTGGTTGGCTGAGCTTTCTTCGTCCGAAGGATCGGTGAAACGAAGTTTCCGCCTGTTGGGTCTGACTATGGTCCGCTCGAGGTCAGGTGTAAAGAGTAATGGCCCTTTCTGACTTCGAGTTTGCATAAACCGAAACCCAACTCTATTGAACAATCCTGAAAACTACGAAATTAAAACTTAAACTACGAGAAGGGAACCTAAGAATCTATCTAAAAGGTTTGAAATCTAGAACTATTATCAAGACCTAGGGAAAAAAAAGAAAGAAAGAGGAAAAGAGCAGACGGACGAGCGTCTGCCTGGTTTTCAGACGGACGGGCGTTCAACGTATGAACGCTGCGTCGATTTTTCGATTTTTGGACGGGCGCCCAAATGTATGAGCAGCTAAATCTGGAGGTCAAGAATGGATGCGAGGATTGAAATTTTACAGTGAACGGGCGTTCATAGGTATGGACGCTCGTTCATATGCAAAATTTCACAGGAACAGAAACGATTTCCAAAACAGAGACAGAAGTAACGAAAACAGAGCAGGAAAAACAAAGGAAAAAGAACTAAACACAAAACAAGAACTTTAACCCTAATCCTAAACACTAAATTCCTAACTACTTAAAGGTTAAATCCTCTAGAAATCGACCTAAAAACAAGGATTAAAACGCAGAAAATAGAAAGAAAAACTGAACAAAAAAAAACAGAAAACAAAACACACAAAAACAAAAACTAGGCAAACCGTCCGGGTTCCCCGGCAACGGCGCCAAAAACTTGTAACGCTCATATCTCGGGCCTCGTAAGTCGGAATGGAGTGATTCAAAATCCTGTAGAATCCTCTCTTCAAGCCCTACAACTCTTCTCTTGAGGTCCAGAGTAAAATCGGTTGTTATCATATCAAGAACTGCGTTGCAAGGTCGTCACTACTCGGAATCCTGATTTTCCGACATTTATCTTGCTTGATTTCTTTCCTTATATCTTTCAATCTTCCATAACTTTGATTGATCCTTTCCAAGCACGAATTTGGCTCTCTAAAATCCTCTTTTCCATCATCAATGAGTATCTACAACAATAGGAAAACATACCAAAGCGTAACGTATTTCCAAAATAACATAAAATCATCATTTAAGCACATAATTCGTTACGTTTTGCAATTAACCTCTTAAAAACACTATTTACTCAATTAATCGATTATAAGCTCGATTTCTATGAAAAACATCCATATACGGGGGAAATTGATGTAAAATATATCTATAAAAATCATACAATTTGACCCTGAACAACACCCCCACACTTAAACTTTTGCTCGTCCCGAGCAAAACAAAACAACAACAAACCATCAAGAATCCACATAACCTGACACGAGATATAGTCAAAATCATGACAAGCTAGTATTCAGCAAATCGACCTCACTCGGTGATGTGTGTGCTGAACCTACTAAACTTCCACCGATCCTCTCTTGATATAATACATCAAGCACTAACAGTTATCCGGTCAACTAAACGAAAACTTCATTCTATCTACAGCACTTACCTAACAAAACTAATTACCAAGAACATAGTAACTAACTCACAACTAAATTCCTTTACTTAGTACCAAGAAAATACCTTTCGGGTCTCTACTGGGTTTAGATCAACTTGACTTAGAATTCCAAAAAAGCGTATATTTTATATTTCCTATCGTCGCGTCTCAAAAGTATAACACACTCCCCTACATTAGAGGCAGTCACCCTGAGATCACTCAATCCTTATCATCCAAGGTAAACCACACTCCCCAATTGGGCGTGATCCAAATGGACTCGAGGTGATAGTTACAAACAAAATTCCATAAAAGAAATTCTATTCATTTATTATTTATAGATATATATATTTTTATATTTTTCAAACTCTTTGGAAACTCTCGGTCAAATATATTTCTAACACATTCAAGACTCTCAAAGTTCTCAAGAACACTAAGGTCTTGAGATTCTAACTGAGTATAGCACAAGTTCTTAACTTTCATTAATGCTAAATAAGTGTTATCTCAGATCAAGAATTAACTTTCCTTTAACTAACCGGAAACTATTCTATATTTGGCTCTTCATCTAATAGGTTCGTGAAATGAAGTTCAAGTGAGTATCGACTTACTAAACCTATTCTCGAACATGATATGACTCATGATAACAACTAAAGGGTGCCGATTATAAAACTAACATGCAATTGAAATGTTACTCGACTGAAACAAAATTTTGAAAATTTTGCACTTTTCATAGAAAATTATAACTACTTAGAGCAAATGAATGTAGATACACATAAACCATCCCTTCCCCCACACTTAAATTACAGCATGTCCTCATGGTGTGCAAAAATAAAAAGAAACAGAAAACTTAGGCGATTCGTTGTTCGAAAGGAGCTATTCTCGGAAGTGGGTCGACCTCACCTAAATGCTTGAAGAAATCGATGATTGTGGACCATCCACCGTAAAAACTGATATCGTCTAAAAACTCACAATAGCTAATGCAAATACCCTGCACACTTGATAAACATGAAATACCTCGGGGATAGGGGGAAGATAACATATAAAGCACAGGAAAGGAAGTCTAGAGAATTTTTAGATTAAACTCATATAAAGATGGACATATACATGGAATATTGCAAAATAGTAGGGCTAGGTGCAACTATATGGAAATATACTACAATGCAATCTACATGATATGCAATCCTAAAAATAAAATAAATAAAAAAAATAAATTCTGACAGGCTCAGGCTGAGCAAGTTGACCCCTGACAACTCTACAGTGACTACGGCCCGTGCAGAAACAAAATAAAAACGAGGTAGTATTACGGAAACCGACAGTTAACTACGCTCAAGAAAAATAAAAGAAAATAGAAAACAGTGCAACTAGATGACATGCAACTAAATGATATGCATCTAACTGATATGCAAAAATAAAAGAAAATAAAAGAAAGAAAACTAGCCCACTCATTTGCAACACGACATGTATATAATAAACGTCTACCAAATAATGACAGGTTACGATAAACGATGCTCTTTGTTCATTACATGCACAGGTAGACGCTTTAAGACTCGTCAAAGGTGATAGCATTATGGAAACCAACAGTTAGCTATACTAAACAGATATAACTCATATGGCCTAAGACGTAGCATACGGAAAACCGACAGTAGCTACCCATATGAACTATAAAAACAAAGGAAGCACGTAAGTCTTAAAAGCTTAAAAGATTCATCGGAGCGGTATGTAGCATACGGGAACCGACATTAGCTACTAATTAACCATAAGAACAGTTATAGCTTACGAGAACCGACAGTCACTATAACATGCCTAGATGAATCATATATAAGGAATTGATCAATTATCTAACATGGATTCATAGATGGAAAGGTAAAAACATATAAGTTCAGGACATCTATGTGAACGAAATAAGCCACAGAAGCTCGAATGAAAGAAATCCAAGTTAAACAAAAGCATTAAAAATTAAATCAAGAAATATCAGAACCTGGATTGCAATTCTTCAGACCGGACGGACGTCCAACTAGCGTTCAACACTGGACGAGCGTTCAGAAAGTATAGACGCTCGTCTGGTCCTCTAAATCAGAACAGGATTGAAAGTATTTGAACGGACGAACGTCCATAAAACCGGACGTGCGTTTACCTGCAAGTTAGGTACTGGACGGGCGTTCACTACCTTGAACGCTCGTCCATACAACGAGTATGCACAGAAAGCAGGAAAAACACAGCAAAACCCTAAATACTTATGAACACAGCACAGTAGCCTTATCAAATTACATATAAACTTCACGTAAAACAAGTTGAGTAAAAAACTTTTGCACATTCTTAACCTAGCGGTAATCGAAACACGGCAAAATAAAAACTCTCAACTTATTTATCGCTACTTTTATTAAAAACAAAAATAAAACGTAACAAAATCGAGAACTAACAAAACTAGATTCAACATGACACCTATTCCCCGGCAACGGCGCCAAAAACTTGTCCCGGATTTATCTAATGCGAATAAACAAGTAATAATATTTATAAACCGGTTAACCTCAAGTATAAGGATCGTAGTACAGAGGTTAATGCCGGGTCGATCCTACGGGGAACTAGACGAATGTTAACCCTAGCTTTTGTTTTTAATTAATTTATTGTCACGATTATTAACCTAACGTATAACTAACTAAACACAAATATGCGAAAAATAACTAGACAGAGAGATTAATCCAATGCTAGGAGAGATTTGAAAGCGATAAAATAAACTAAAAGTGCAGGAAAATAGATTAACTAATCTAAACTAAGCTATGAGGATTGTAAATCAAGTTTATAAAAGACAAACGAGGATTGATCCACCTATCAACATGCATTGATCTCCTATCTCGATTTTACGCGGTATTTAATTCGGTTGTGATTTACCTTACCTAAATATGAATTCCTAATTCCTTAGGCAATCCATCTATTAACCTAGTATCTTCCAATACCGCTTTAACACATTAGAGATCAAAGGTGCCAACTTTTACGTTAACGATCTAGTTTTTAGGCTTACTAACTTCCGTTAATGTAAATCTATTGAACTATTCTTATCTATGGTGATCTATGCTATTCAAGATTTCCATCAAACAATAACATATCAAGCACACAACATATCTTCCAATATAATTGCGTTAAAACAAGAATATGCATAGATAAGAAACAACCGTAATAAATACTCACACAGAAAAGTCGAAATAAAGAGATCAAGTCAATGCTTGACGGCTTCACAATTCTCGTTTGAAGGAGGTTCTAGCCTCAAACATCCTCAACAACCCGTAAAAGCGTAAAAACAACATAGAACTAGCCTACTTTGATCGAACTCAAAAGTGCATAAAATCTGAAATAAAAGTGTAAAACCGCAGCCAAGGCCTTCTAGGTTTAGGGTTTTAAGATTGTAAAAACTCGTGTCTCAATGTGTGAAAATAGGCAGGTATTTATAGAGATTTGAGGCGGTTTCACTAAGTCGGCGGACGGACGCTCGTTTGCTTCAATGGACGCTCGTCCGATATTCCTGAACTCCCTCGGCCTTTCGTTCAAACTCCGTTCAAACTCTCTCAGATCAAGATTGTTCCCACGGACGCCCGTCCGATATTTCCAACGCTTCGCTCATCATGGACGCCGCATGGACGAACGTTCGAGATGACTTGAATGCGATTTTTTTCATCTTTATCTCTTTTCTTCAATCCACTTCATCATTATCTCTTCTTAAATCTTTATAGCTCGAGTTTTAACCTTTTTTTGATCATCATTTGAGCACATTGAACATACCTATAATACATGGAAAACATCGCAAAACCGTAATAAAGTCCAATTAATTATAATTCACGATGAAAACACATAATTTATTCAATATTGCGAATAAGTCCTTAAAAACCTAGTATGCTCGATATTTCCATATGAGGGCCATTTATTATGCAATCAAACCAATTAAGGGGAGAAATATCGTAAAATATATCATAATAAAGCATAGATTTTCACCCTTAACAAAGATGCATGAAGGAGTCCACCGAGGAACATCTTGACCAAATTAACACAATATTACTTGATTTAAGGAAAATTGATGTTAAAATTGAAGATGAAGATGCAATCCTAATCTGTTGGTGTCATTACCGGCATCATATGAAAATTTTGTGCGATCTTTCATAGTTGGAAAGGATACGATGAGCTTTGGAGGATGTGAGGTCCGCTTACATGCCAGGGAGAGCGAGACACAAGGTCTTTGGAACAGACAAATCAAAGGTCTTTGGGCTAGTAGCTAGCAACAATAGTGGAAAAGGATATGGACGGAAGAAGAAAAAGAAGTCGTGGTCCAAAGGTCCTAAGTCTGGCGATGTCTGTAATTATCAGAAGGAGCGGGGACATTGGAAGTCCAATTGTCCAAGAAAGAAGAAAGCAAAGCAGGAAGGCAGTTCGCAGCACATGGCCTTGGCTACTCTTGAGCAACTGATGAGGATCTGGTTCTAGTTGCGTGGGGATTCTACACACCACAATGATGTGTGGATACTTGATTCTGGAGCATCCTACCATATTTGTCCCAAACAGAGAGTGGTTTTCTACTTATGAGCGAGATAGATGGTGGTCAAATCTATATGGCCAACAAAGAAGGTCTCAGAAAGTTGAGGGAATTGGCTCAAGAAAGTTAAGGATGAGGATGGTAAATTTTGTACAACGAAGGATGTAAGACATGTTCCACAGATGACCAAGAATTTGGTATCTCTCGATCTCTTGGACAAACAAGGGTTCAATTTCAAGGGTGAAGGTGGGCAATTTGAATGTCTTTAAAGATTCATTGTAGTCCTCAAAGGTATCAAGAGGGAACCTTGTATATATTACAAGGATCTCATCAGATCTGCTTCTTCTTCTTTGTTGCATCCTCGCTAGATTCACTGGCTCAAGCAGACTCAGCTGTGGCACATGAGACTTGGTCACATAGGTGAAAGGGGTATGCAGGTTCTTTCTTCAGCAGGTTTTCTTGGGGGATATAAGGTTAAGAATCTGGACTTTTGTGAACATTGTGTGTTTGGGAAGTTGCACGTAGTAAGTTCTCGGCGAGGTTGCACAACACAAAGGCATCACTTGATTATATCCATTCAGATCACTGGGTCCATCAAAAGTTGAGTCATTGGGTGGTCACGTATATTTTGTGTCATTCATAGATGACTATTCAACGATGACTTGGGTGGTGATGATGAAGAACAAAAGTGATGCATTCAATAACTTCAGAGCGAGGAAGGCCCTAGTGGAGAATCGAGTTAGGCAAGAAAATCAAGAAGCTTCGATGATAATGGTGCGAATTCTGCTGGGCGGATTTTGATTCATTTTGTGCAATGAGGTATTGCCGGACATCATATCGTAAGGAATACACCTCAAAGCAGAATGGTGTAGTTTGAAAGGATGAATCAAACTCTCTTGGAGAGGGCAAGATGTATGCTTTCTCAAGTTTGGTTTATCAAGGAGATTTTGGGCGGTGTCATTAAGACGACTTGCTACTTAATCAACAGAGCCTCACACAGGAATCAATCTCAAGACACCATTTGAGATGTGGTCGAGCAAGCCTGCTGACTACTCGATTCTAAGGGTTTTGGAAGTACAACTTACTATCATGTTAGTGAAGGAAGTTGGAGCCAAGAGCCAAGAAAGGAGTGTTTGTGGGGTATGGTGATGGAGTGAAAGGATATAGGATTTGGACATCGCAGAGAGTCCAGTAGTAATCCTCGGGGGCGTTGTGTTTGATGAAAATTCTATGTTAAACTCATCGGTGGAGAGGTCTACTGAAGTCCAAACCGATCTTGAATCTAATAGTGTTGAGAAACAGGTGGAGCTTGGTGGAGTCTACTGATATGCAACAATCGGTGGATCCAAATCAACACTATCTTGATCCGATAATGAACCGAATCCGATCCAAGCCCGACCGCTTGAGACCTCAAGAGGCGTCCATACAAACATTGATCAAAGAGAGTCTAGGCGCCAAGAGGCTAGAAGATCTAATGTTGGGATACCCCCAAGGAGATATGGATATGATGATTTGGCTGGATATGCACTCCAGGTTGATGAAGAGGTAGAGGTTGCTGAACCTACTACTTACAGGGAAGCAGTGACATGTATAGAAGCATCTCAGTGGCATGCAGTCATGGGAGATGAAATGGAGTCATTATTGAAGAATCGGACTTGGGAATTGGTCAAACAAATTCTACCGACAAGGGAGTTGTGACTTGTAAATGGATTTTCAAGAAAAGGAAGGAATAACAAAGCGAAAGGGTCAAGTATAAGGCACGTTTGGTTGCAAGAGGATTCATCAAAAGAAAGGGGTTGACTTTGATGAAATATTTTCACCAAAGTGGTCGAGACACACTTCAATCGTGGTGTTACTAGCAATGGTGGCACAAAGAGATCTGGAACTTGAGCAATTAGATGTAAACCTTTTCTACATGGTGAGGTGGATAAGGAGATATACATGACACACGGCTGAGGTTTTCAAGTTCTGGAAAGGAAAATTATGTTTGCAAGTTGAAGAAATCACTGTATGGTTTGAATCAAGCTCCAAGACAAAGGGTATATAAAGGTTTGATGATTTTATGCTTCAAGGTTTACAACAAGTCCCTATGATATTGTGTATACCATATCTGTTTGAAAGATGGATCTCATATCTATCTTGTTCGTATGTGGATGACATGTTGATTGTTCTGCTTTGCAAGAAGTCTCGATATTCAAAATCAAGAACCTTCTTAGTCTTTGAATTTGAAATGAAGGATTTGGGTGCGACCAAGAAAATCTTGGGGATGGAGATCTGGAGAGATAAAGTCGGAAGAAATTGTTCTTGTCTCAAAGGGTTATGTCTGCGAAGATATTGGCCAAGTTTGGCATGTCTGTTTTGAAAACCAATAGATACTCTATGGCATCAAATGTTCATTTGTCTGCTTTATGCTTCACGATCACCAAGAGAAGGAGTATATGTCAAAGTTCCTATGCTAGTGCGGTTGGCGCCTAATGTATGCCATGGTTTGCACTAGGCCTGATCTCAAGCTCGAGCGATCAATGTTGTCGGCAGGTTTATGGCTCAACCTGGAAAGGAACACTGAAAGTCATCAAAAGGATATTCAGTGTACAGGAGGTACAAACCGATATTGGTCTCATTTATGGAGGTGATCTTGAGTGCAGTCACGAGTTCTTGTGATCTTGATTATCACAGTGATGTTGATGATGAAAATCAATGATCGGTTATGTGTTTACATTGGGAAATGCGGTGGTCACCGAAAGCTACTCTTGAGGCTATAGTAGCCTTATCAACTCTCAAGCGAAATATATGGCACTTATCAAGCGGCTAAGGAGGGTATCCGTTGAAGGGCTAGTCGGTGATTTGGGGTTGCATCGAGGATCAGCCGAGATATATTGTGACGATCTAAGTGCAATATGTTTAGCCAAGGATCGAGGTTCATCATGAGAGAACCAAGCATATTGATGTCGTATCATTTCTTGAGGAATGAGAAGAGGGTTGTGGTGAAGAAGATTGGCACAAAGGAGAACCCTGCTGATATGTTCACTAAACCAGTTCAGCAGAGTAAGTTCCAGCTTTGCCTGGACTTACTGAATATTCAAAGCTTGTAATCTGCTTTGGAAACTTTACCGAGGCGGTCGGTGGAGTGGATCTTTGTGGAGATAGTCCGGTACAAGTACATCCGGCATTGACGAATGCATCCGGTACAAGTACATCTGGTTATGCAATCTGTTTGACTCTAGTGAGAGTTGAAGTCAAGGTGGAGATTTGTCGAAGAATGTGACTTAAACTCTACATCCGGTGGAACCAATCAAGACTCACCAGTGATGGACAAATGAGAAGTGTATTCAATTCAGTGCTTCAAGTAGGGTGGAGTCTCACCGAGCTTCAAAGAGGTAGATTCAAAGAGGTAACTATCGCGGGGTGATAGGCTGCTGAAATCTTGGAATCTGATGAGGTCCCACATCCGACAATTACATGTATGTGACAAATATATACAATGTCATTAAAAGGAGGACACGTGTAGGGGTATTTATGGTGCATCAGACAAAGATTCCTTGCGGCTAGGGTTTAGGGATTTGTACCTATAAATACAGTTGTTGTTACATTGTTTTGTGTGTGTTGAAATCTGTAAAATTCAGTGCATAATAAAATATCTCTTTTCTGCCCGTGGTTTTTTACCTCTCCCACTGAGAGGTTTTCCACGTTAAATCTGTGTTCTTCTTGTTTCTGTTTTCTCCTTTGATTGTTTATGTTTGATTGCTTCTGTTTCTGTTTCTTGCATCTGAAGTTATCTCCATCCGTTTTATAACAAGTAGAAATTACTAAAATATCATTCGACTATCATTAATGAAATGGTTTTAAATTATTGAAAAGTAATTGTATTAATGTTAATAAATTATGGGTAAGATAGAGAAAAATAGTAATAAATGATTCATTGATAATGTAGAATGACTTATAATTTAGGACAATCAAAAAGAGGTAGAGTGACTTATATTTTCGGACGGAGGTAGTAGGTTGGATCCTATGCTCCGTGTCATATATATATATATATATATATATAGTTTTAACAGCTACAATTAGATGAGCATTTCAACTTAGTAGCTTGCTCAAGTGGTAAGTGACTTGAGAATGGCTAGGGAGGTCACCAATTTGATTTTTTTCTGAGGCGCCATGTTGAAAGAGCTATTGGTCAGACTTTACCCCTGACTAAGAGTCAGACTATGCAGACACGACATGGGCCGAATTCCGGATTAGTTGGACCAATGAGTTTCGGATACTGGGGCTTTAAGAAAAAAAAACATTTGCGTCATTTACTTATTTTTTTTAGAGTATTAATTATATTTTACACTATCTCTATTTAGAATAAATGAATCGAAATTTTGAAAAGGTAAAATTTGTAAGGGGAATTAAGGAGAAGAACAAAAATATTTTATAAACTGATGAATATGACACATTTTCAAAATTTTTGCATAACCGACAAAATTGTTATAAAAAAAGAAAGGGGCTAGACGCCTCTTTAAAAATTATAAATAAAAAAAAGCATACAACACTTTGTATTTCATCTATCATTTTTAAACACTTGTATCTTCCAATCTATAACTTCAAACTTGAAAATTCTTTCACCAATTTTTTTTTATTTTTTTATTTTGAGACCACATTCACCATATTCCGACGTAATTTTCGATAATCCACTAAGGAAATTCACTATTATTCGAAATTCACTTGTTTTCGGAATTCACAAACGAGATTCACTGAGTAAATTCGACAGTTGTTGCGAATCAACTTTATAACATTTTCTATATCAATCTACATTCAAAGTTGGACTTAAATGTGATTAATTCACGATAAACCATAAGTAGAAGTGCTTAATTTTATTGTTAATTACATATGAGCTTTTATCGTGATTATTTTGTATTTATATATTGTTTCAGATCGAATTATATTACTACACGCTTTTATGAATCTTTGTAGGAATAATTGGTGGACTAATTTGAGCCGAAGAGGATTTGGGCCGAGACATGTAGAAACACCAAGATCGAACCGAATGAGAACCAAGTCGAGCTGTTGGACAAGTCCTAAGATCAGTCCAGGATGCCCCAGACAAGTCCAGAATCAGTCCATGAGGCCCCAGACAAGTACAGGATTAGTCCTGGACAAGCCCAGGCAGAGCCCAGGATGTTGAACCGAGCATAGTGCTCGGTAAATTAAAGTGAGCTAGGTGCCCAAGGAATGCTAAGGATCAGCCAGGACAGCCCAACTCGCTGAACCTAGGATTATGGCCGGTACAGAGGCGGACCAGGTGTCCAGGACATGCCCATGACGCGTCTAGACATGTCCATGGACGACGCTGAATTGACGGTGTAAGTCGGTTAAGCGAGCCGACTTAACCCCAAAACTTTCTGATTTACCCTTTTAAGGTCGGTTAATTTAGTATAAGTATGATGTATTTCGGCATTCTATGTACGCTTTTCAGAGTAGCAAACTATATAGTAAGTTTATCAATAAAAGTCTTGTTTTCTTCATTGTTTAAGAGTTCTTTAGCCTATTATTGGTTATATGCTTGGTGATTCATTGTGGAGTAATAGCTAGAAGTTTGATCTCGTGTTTCTAGGTAATCATGTCGATTCTTTCTTTTATGTTTTACGAGTTTGTGATGATTTTCGTTGGTGCAAGCATTTAGGTTAAATTACTTGTAGATCGAATTGAATGATGTTAATTTGCTCGTACGTAATCGTGATCTATATTGATTCATACATGAAAAACCCGGTCTCGGGTCAAAGACCACAACCCTCGTAATCTTGAATTTTATAACTAAGTTCGCATAATTATCGAACAAGTCCCGTGGGATCGACCTTGCTCACGAATTGAGCTATACTACGGCTGACCTAGTGCGCTTGTGTAACGCCCCAATTTTTCGAACTCGATACATTCGGGATTCTATAATATTTTTAAATCCTGGTCATATTTTAACTATTATCAAGTTGCATTATTTATTTCTACATGCCTAAGTTTAATGTTCATGTAATTATATTTTAATTATTTTTATAATCGTAAAAGTGATCAATCACACAATAAAAAACACAAGTTATCACTATACTATTCTAGAATTAATTTAATATGTACATATATTTGCATATGCTAGGTCTCTTTTAAAGGCCACGTTTGTTTTTTTTAGGAGTTTTGATCAATGTCTTTTATTTATATTATTTTAAGCAAATACGTAAGAGAACAGTGAATATTAATTAAAGATGCACTTAAAGGTTTCAGTTGTGATTATGAACCTTCCCATAACGGACGAGTTTGTTTTATTTTAGGTCTTCAGTTCAGCGGGTGCGGAAATAAGTACATGTAATCATGTAGTTGATTGGTAATATATATATATATATATATATATATATATATATATATATATATATATACGTAAGCTTTAAATGGTGAATATAAAAGCTTCAGTTTCACTACTTGCAGTAAAGAAACTTGAGACCTTTGCACTACATTAATTTTAGTCAATTAAGTTGATAGTTCGTAACGTCTTTTACGGTAAAGCCTCAATTCAGTCACGGTCACCACATTTTCTCTACACTATTCATGAACCCGCAATCATAATATGGTCAAATGAATCCATTCCAAAAATCCAGGTTTAAACCAGGACCTTTCACTATCGGTTTTGACGTCTCCGCAAAACGGAAGATTTCACCAAAGTTTTGAATTTCCTCTTTCTGCAACTTCAGTGCTCTAAAGAAATGGTCCTAACCAAATCAATGGACTTATCAGCCTTGATATGTGTTGATTTCAAAAAGGATAACAGGATTAAAATCAAATAAAAGAAAAGTTGAAGTCTTTGGCAAGGGTGTATTTTTTATTAAGAGTTGGTGGGAAATACATGGTGTTCCAGGCACATATGTCCGAATGAATTGATATATAGGTGATATCTATCTATTACAACTATTCGATCGGTTGAATGCTACGTTGAGTCTTCCATCTCTAAGACTTTCATTCACAAGCGAACCAATATATAGGTGAGTTCATTTTATTTTTGATAAAAACCAAAAGTGTGTTTTATATTATTTTCAATATTTTACGTATATAAAAATGTTGATGTTTTAAACTTGGAAGTCATTTTCGAATGAATTAATAGTTGAATGTTTTGAGCTAGTGTACACTTTTCTTGTAAGAATAAAAAACTGATATCTGGAATTGACGGATAATAATCGCTCGCTCGTGGAACGAAAGTGTCAAAGCTATGGTGGCTAGGGGGATTAGAGTTCATGCTCTAGGAGAACGGCTAGTCACCGGTCTCGGGACCTTTTGACTCGAAGTCTTTCCGACATTAGCTAGAGTGCTCATTCGTAAGAGTGGGGACGGTACCTTTTCCCCGAAGATTCATGCTACAGCCGGGTAAGCAAGGGCTGGTGGTTGGTGCGTGGGTCCTAAGGCATGGATAGGGTTGGCTGGAACCGTGTAGGAGGTTTGCACGGCGAAGGTTGATTCTTTTCCCTAGCGATCGGCCGGAGTAGTCAAGCATGGCTAGTTCTCGTGAAGTGCGGTTGAAATCCATATGGTAAACTTGGTGTTTGGGCGGTACTTGACTAATCGGCTCGGCCAAAGCTGGTGCTTGTAAATGAACCTGACATGTTTTCTGAATGCTCTTGCACGTCAATTCTAAAAAAATTGATCTTTTCATTTGTTCAATCAATTAATAATTAAAAGACTTCCGCTGTTGTTTTATTTATTAAAGTTGTTTGATATATTGATTTTAATATTATATATAATATATAACACTCTCACACACAGCTCATACCAGCCCTTTGCTAACGCCTCGTTTTCTATGTTTCTTTGTCTCATTTTTTTTCTTTTCTTTTACAAATATTAATCGAGATTCAAAGATAAAGGAAATTAATGTTTTGGATGGTACCTCGATTTATTTTAAGACCTATTGTAATTTTTTTTGTGTTGTAATCTTTTAATGGAATTAGTTAGTGATTTATGTAAAATTGATTTGTGGTAATATTGTAATGAAGTTTTGTTATTGAAGTGTTGTCAAACCATTCGTGAATTTAGTAAGTTACTTTGGGATGTTAGTCTAGCTATTGAAGTCGCGGCGAGAGCTTCGCAACCCTCTAGAATGACTCAGGTGGACCTAGGGTCGGGAGTAGGGTATTCTACAGTTGCTAGTGTAGTTGTGATTTTCACGAACAATAGTGAATATCACAAAAAAAGATGTAATGATATAGAATAAAGTCTCAAAACGAAGAGTATAAAAAAAATTTGGTGAAATTTTTATCAAGTTTGGAAATCTAGATCAAAAGATATGTGTGTTTGAAAATAAAGGTAGAAAGAGAAACAAATAAATAAACAAAGAGCAGCAAACGGGCGTTGATTTTTTTTTTCTTGTCCTCCTCCCTATAAAAAATTATTTGAGTGTCCTATTACTTAAAAATATTTCAAAATATGTCACTTTTTTCAAATTCTCTAAAATTTGTATAGAGAAATTGTATTTTATGTACTACATTGAATTTAAAATTTACAGATTCTGTATTTTAAAGATTTGAATAAATGATTTTAATAAATCTTGATGATTTAAATCTCTATTTCACAGATGTGTCTTGTTGTAAATTATCTGGTGCAATTAAGTCCTATAAGAGCCCTGAGCATCAGATACGCAAATAAATTTGTTTTTTTTATTTTTATTTTATAGTTTTATATACAAAGTTTTTAGTTTAAAGAATCTCTATCCAAAGTGAAATACATTAGATTCTCTATTTTATATAACACGGTACATATAAAATAATATTTGCGGAATCTGGTTGAATGTTGTAGATGTAAAGGAAATTGAACAGAAATTGTATGCCACACAATTTTATTTCTACATGTACAGCAGGATGGATTCTGTGATGATAGATAGTTGCTTGTTGATGTACATGCCCCAGTGTCCAATGAATTCTGAAGGTTGTGCTAGGGTTAGAGTTTTTGACAACAGGTTATGTGAGCCTGATTGCAAGCAGGCGGAGTTCGTTTCCCAGTATCATGTCGTTTGAACATGACTTATTTTGGTAATGACTATGCAAGTTTGAACGACAAGGAGTGTCCATGGTCAATTACTTATGTTTTGGAAAATGCTAATATTAAGGCCGATGTTAATTACTGTAAGATGAAAGCTTTTTTGAAATTGTCAACAGTCAAGAGGCCCAATGAATTAGCATTTAGAGGTCCTGTAATTGACATAAAGTCAAAAAAATTCAACAGGGATAATGTTGATGTATGGCACTGTGGGTTCAAGAAGCCCACACTGAGTCGTTGTCTTAGTGCTCGTTCTGACAACATTGGGAAGTCCAAGGCTATAACTTGTGGGCCTGGAGATGCATTTTCAGATAGTAGGCCATCGTTTAGTCAATTGGGCCGGCCCAGTTTCTGTGAGATGGCCACTACACCTAAAGCTTCCAGTAATTTAATATCTGAGACTGTTGAGCACAATAACAGTGTTAGATCTACAAAGCGTGTTATGGAAGCTGAGCAGAAGAATATTTTAGAAATTGAAAAAAACAAAATTAAATATGGTGTTGCGTGCACCTCAAGCAAACATTGTTAATAAGTATACTTTCTTTGATTGCTTAGTCTTTGAGTTATTACATGGAAGAAATGCATGTAAGTTATAATTTACTCGTGATTATCTGTTTATTTACAACGAGTTTTAAATATATTAACGATTTTAAATGGGTTCACGTATATACGATGTGGGGCGAATATCCCACGAGTTGGGAAGGATCAAAAGCGATGTGCGTAGATCTTTGGATTTCGTCACAATTGGCACACTTAAGGGCCTGTCAAGAGACGGGGGAGAAATTTGTCTGCCAAGGCCCTTTGTTCATGGAACAGAGGAATCCGTATCTGTTAATGCTAAGGTTGGCTAAATTTCGTGCTATTAATCATAGATTCAGCAGAGGCAAGGCTAAGTATAGTGTTAAGAAGCAGAAAGCAGAGGTAGATGTTAAAAGTCTCATCAATGTCCACTTCGAACAAAAAGACGAGGGACTTTCTAGCTGCAAAACGGAGGTTGGCATATGAAAGTGTAAGCAGGAATCTGTTTGGAACAGTTGCTAGGAACTACTTTAGAACCCCTGTTAGGACACCTGTTTTACCGTATAAGAAAAAACCATTCTTCAGGCAAAAGAGATTTTCAGAAAGGAGATTAAAAACAATTCATGACAAGCTGACAATTGAAAATGCAGGTGAATGTAAGTTGTTGAACAATCTCAGTCAAGGGACTAGTTCTGACCAAAGGGTTGGTCATGATATTAATTTATATGGAATTAACATTAAGGGAAAGGTTTATCTTCAAGTGTGTGAAGCATTAACAGGTCTTCATGTGCTTTGGTTTTTAATTGTTGATAAAAAAAAACCTAAATCTACTTCATCAGAAACTTTGAAGATGCAAGATATTTTTGACATTTTCGATGATGAACCTTCTACTGCAATGATTAAGGAAGATATGACAGACATATTCAGGGTTTTAAGGAGGGGCGTGTACTAGCTTACGATGAAAGGATCTACTTTAGCTGGTCAGAAAGAATATGTTGTGAAAGAATATTGTAAGAAAAACATTCTTGTAAAATACGGAGGTGCAACTATAGGCACTATTGATAACATTCATGAGAATGCATTGTATTTATGTGCAGCTAGTTCAGTTAAAGATACATTAGCTGTAATGACAGTATCAGTCAGTATGTATTTTTACTGTTGAAGTATTAAAGTTCATTGTTGAATAGCCAATCTTGCTATCAACCCCAATTAGAATTAATGCGGGGGGCTTTTATTATACAATCTATAACTTCAGCCGCCGGCCCAGTGTGCTTTAATAAAATGGTTCTTTTATTTCCAAATGTATTACATTTCCTACTGCCCATTCAGAGAATCTTGTATTATCTCTATCGATAGCTACTCTGTAACTCTGATCAGGGTTACATAATACAATACATGGTATCCCCCCTGGTACTTTTTTTTTCTTACAATACTTGTCATTTACAGTAAAGTCTTTTTGAGCACCCAATAATTCTTTTTTATAAGAAAAAAAATTGAAATAGGATATCATCTACAATATTATAAAGGGCATGTACATCATAACAAGAAAAATCTATACTACCACAAAAGTAATTATGCCGGCCCAAACTTCTAGCCCAAGCAGTCTTCCCCGTTCTTGTTGGGCCTTCAATTATCATCGAAAGGGAGCGGTCCGGTTTGTTCTCTGGGTCCTGCAGGTGGAGGAGAATAACGGTTAATATTTAATACATCCCTAATTTCATAATAACGTTCATTAAGGTCCATTAGGGTTTGCGCATTGGCCCAATTTGCATTCCAATTATCTTTTGTTCTGGCCAATGCAATTTGTAAGTTTTCTATACTTACCAAAAACAAATTTTGGTCGAACCAATCTTTAAGTTCTTGGGGGACTTGAACAAAACTGGTCCATCTAGGCTGATACTCAGGCTGAATTTCTGGCCATCTGGAATTTGCTGCATATTCCAGATTCCTGAGTTGGGTAACCCAGATGAATGGCTGCTCAGCCTGCACTCTGGAAAGGAAGTCAGACTTGGATGTGGCCTCATTGATAATTGTAGACCAGATATCATCCCTAGATTTCTTGGGGCTTCTTCTTGAAGCCTTTAGTACTCCTCTTTCTTGAAATTGTACCCCCATTGGCGATGTAATTAGCAACCTTAGCATCACTTCTTGGCACCTAAGTGTTGGGATGATATGATTGCAACCCATTGGGGTATTTGATGTCGAAGAACCTAGGGTCCTTCGTCTCTAATTTTTTTTCAAGTTGAACCAGGCAGTGAAGGTGTGGTTCACCGTCCTAGTGAGGTTCAATGCATACTCTCGCATAACATATATTGAAATCTTTTAATAGATTAAATAAATAATCTATGAGGAATATTGTCACGGATTTTATTAACACAAAACAAACAAGTAATAATCCGGTTAACCTCAAGTATAAGGATCGTAGTAATAGTGGTTAATGCCGGGTCGATCTTACGGGGAACTAAACAGTTGTGATTCTAGTTTTTGTCTAACCTAAACTATGTCACGATACTAATCTAAACAGCGAATAAAACAAATCAAAACAGAAAATAAAACTAGACAGAGGATATAGTCCAAAGCTAGGAAGAATACGGGTTGCGAACCTTTAACTAAACTAATCTAAGATGCAAGTAAAAGTAAACTAACTAAACAAATTCAAGTTTTTAAGGATTTAAATCAAGTGTTTAACGAACAAACGAGGATTGATCCACCTATCAAACAAGCATTGATTTCCTATCTCGATTATATTGTGGTTTTCATCTAGGTTGTGATTCACCTTATCTCAATATGAACCCTAATTCCTTAGAAAGTTCATCTATTAATCTATTATCTCCCAAATGCAAGATTAACGCGTTTTCTAACCAGAGGTGCAAACTTTACGTTTATAATCTAGCAAGTAAACCTATTAACTTCCGTTATGATAGATTCAAATTACTATTCTTATTCATGGTGATCTAAGGTTTATTAAGATTTCCATCAACAATAAACAATCAACACATGCATATCTTCCGATATAAGAGCAATTAAACAAATTAAACATGAATAAGAAACAACCTTTAATAAAAACTCACAGTATAATCGATGAAAACGAAATCAACAATTGTTGGATGGCTTCACAATACTCGTTTGATGAAGCTTTTAGCTTCTGAACATCCTCAGCAACTCAAATTTGCAGAAACAGTGCATAAAAAGTAACTAGTTTGGTCTAAATCTAAAGTGCATAAAAGCAGAATAAAAGGAGAAAAAAGCGCAGCCTAAAGCCGCCCCTAGGTTTAGGGTTTTGAATAATGAGTATATGGTATCCCTAGGTGGAGAAAACAGCCGCTATATATAGATTTTGAAGTCGGTTTCAGCAAAGTCGGCTACCGGACGCCCGTCTGAAACCTTGAACGCCCGTCCACTCTTCAGTAAAACTTCGAATCGGGCCGAGTCATGACCAGACGCTCGTCCATCCTCCAGCGTCCATTCCAGCGTCCAAACTTCCTGAATCAAAGATGACATCCTGGCGCTGCGTTCAATTACATCGAGGCGCCGTCCCACTGGCGAGAGATTCAGACGCCTTGATTTGATATGATTGAATTTTGATTTATTGATCTTTATCTCTTCTATCTCTATCCCACTTCTTCATTATCTCTTTTATCATCAATTAGCTCGAACTTAATCAACCTTTGATCATTTTTTGAGCCTCAAACATGTATCTATAACACATAAAAACATCGCAAAATGTAATAATGCTCAAATAATCATAAAATCACAATTAAAACGCCAAAATTAACCAAGTTTGCGATTAACTCATTTAAAATCTCATTTGCTCAATATATCCATTAAACCCTCGTTTCTTATGCAATTTAGTACAAATACGGGGAAAAATATCATAGAATATAGCGTTATAAATCGTATAAATTCACCCTTAACAACTCCCCCACACTTAAGCTTTTGCTCGTCCCGAGCAAAACAAAACGAAAATTAAAGCTCGAAACGAAAACAGACATCTAAGACAATATAGCATAGATCAATAAATCAGAGGTTCACCAGTGTGTGTGCAAAGCCATAGAAAACTTCCACTAGATCAAAACTTGAGAAACTCAAAGCAAAACTAGCCAATACCCCCTCGTAGACTAGCGATAAATGACACTCATAAGGTGTACCCTACAAACGTAACATATCCCGAAAGGATGATAGAATATATCTAGGGCCTTTACGAAATACTCGAGGATAATCCCTACAAACATATCTATCGGTTTCTACTCGGGATAAGATGAGCGATAACGTAGTCTTATAGTCATTTCATACTAATTCTTTAGTTGATTCAATTACTTCACTTTAAACACACATCGAATGAGCTATTGCCTGTCATAGCGAGAATAGGATATTCGAGATATACCTACCTTACTCAAATCATAAGGCGACTTCTTACATTCGTCGTGAGTTTTTAGTCATCATAGTGGTATAGGACATACGTGGTATACCCTATCGCACTCAAATCATCGACTAGCTTTCGACACACCCAATAATTCTTCATATTTTTCCAACTTTTTCATTTGACAATAAGTTACGTGGTACTTATCACATTCAAACCTAAGATATTCACAGTATAACATACTCCGGATCTAAATAAAAACTATCATAAATCTCAAGATACATACGTAGCACTAAGCACATGACTTATAAGATAATCAGAAATCACTAATCCAAAAAGGGTATAGCTTTATAAATTAGCTCATCATTTACTATGGCTCGTGAAAAATAGATCAGGTGAAACAACTAACTTACTAAACATATGATATATAGCTTGGATGACTATAAAAATAACGAACAAAGAATATGCATTTGCTCACTCGGGATAAAGCAAAAACAAAAATGTCGGAAATTTTTTAAAATTCTAGCTCATTTTGCATAGAAACACATTGATATAAGCAAATGTGTAGATACACGTCATTCATTCCCCTCCCCCACACTTAAAGATCAACATGTCCTCATGTTGTGCAGAATTAAAGAAAAGATAAAAGACTTAGCTGATTGAAACCGACACACGAATCGTCGGTCAGGCCGGAGCCTATATAGTGACACTTAGAACTCGTAACCAGACAATGTAGCTCGACAAAACCGCTAAAAAGATACCTGCACGACTTGACAAACACGGAAACATCTCGGGGAAAACGGGGGAGTATACCAGAATGAAAAGAGATATCAAAAATGAAGATAAATCAAAAGATAAAGCATCCAATACATCCAAAAGTATAAACAAAATAGAAATGAAAGTACGGGGCCTTATGGCTTACATGATCCATCGGAAAATGTAACAATAGAAAAATCAAAAGTACAACGATGCATATATAGGGAAAGTATCAAGAATACACAACCATCGAATCAAAGAAAAATAAAAGCTAGATGTCAGAAAAACGAGATCAAGGCTGGCTCGGCGCCACAGAATCATCAGCCGGAGGATCAGAAGAGGGTCCAGATGGTGGTGCCGTAGTCCTCTCTGCCGAGTCAGGCTGCTCCTCATCTGAAGATGACTCAGACCCATCCAGGACGTCCGTAATGGCCTGCTCAATCTCAGCTGAATAATGGAAATCCATGACGCTCGGATTGAAGATTTTGTCGTCCCTTGGCCGCCGGCCTTCACTCATACACTTCAGAATAGTTAAGATGTTGTTCTGAGAAGTCCTTATGTCCTTCAGCCAGTCTCGCACACTGTTGCCCATACTGAGCCTCATCCGAACCGAAGGAGATGAAGTAGGAAGTGAGAACGCTTGAGGCGGTGCTGATGATGAACCAGGCTCACGTGGTGCCCCTGACTCTGACTGACCCGAAGGCTTACCCTTCTCTCTCTGTATAGGCCTCGGGTTCTTCGGTTTGTGATCGGCTCCATACTCAGGTACACCGGCATCAATACAGAGACTGTGGATCAGGTGAGGGATAATCAAGCAACGAGTATAGATCTTCTGATTAATAGCCACCTCATCATATAATGCCTGTCCCACATCCACATTCAGGCCAAATGTCAACGCATACAGCATGCCTAGGTCACCAATATGAAAATGTGTCAAGTTGTTCTTAGGCAACAACCGACTCTGAATGAATCGACACTGGACTTTCCAGTCCTCCGTCCAGGTCGTGGTATCCAACTCCTTCCGGTCTCCTCCCGGCCTTAACGTCCAAGCCACATCCGGGCAAACTCTCAACCTTAACTCCTCCAACGGATCCTGTCCCAAACTCTGTCTATGAACAATCTCCTCCTTGTAATCCCGACCTTCAAAAGCCGCTAAGTTGTATTTCTGATTAATCACCTCTGGTGTAAATGGAACTTCCACCCCTCTAACCACAACCACCTTCGTCCCCAAGTCGGTTTCTGAACAATTAGCATAAAATTCCCGAACTAGGGAACCATTGACCGGGGTAGTCGGGATCGTCATCAAGGCATCCCATTTCCGGTCTCTTAGCAACTTGACAAACCCTGGGTCTACCTTAGCTTCCAATGTAGCCCTTTCTATCAACATAGTTCTTGAGAAATAGTGCTTGGTGTACGCGTCGTGGGCCCTAGGGTTCACTAATCTACGAGGCAGAGGCAGAGGTGGTACGGTTTTGGCTTTCTTCCTAGGTTGAGCAGCCCTAGTCATCCGTACCAATGGAATATCATCATCCGTCTCAGAATCCGAGGTTGGTTCATCCCGTAAAGCAGTCCTAGTTTGGGTGGCTCTAGGGGGTTGCTCTCGAATACTAACACCCCGGTTCGGATCAACTAAGGTAGGATCAATCTCTTTACGCTTTTTCCCCGCCTCCCGGGCCACTTCCTTACCATGCATCTTCACCACTACCTTCTTATGAACCATTATTCAAGCCTAGACTAAACCAAACAATCCCAATCGCAACAAGATACCCGTTTAACATCCAAAGCGGGATTTCAAAACAACCAAACCACAACCACAACCATAATCATCACCAAACAACCCATTCACCATCCATCACAACACCACATCACCATAACAGAGCAGAAAGAAACACAAAACCAAAAAAAAAAAAAAAAAAACGAATTAAGGTGCTATCCAAGTGAACGAGCTGACCCAAAGATCGAACTCGCAAAAACATGAATAAAATCTAGAAAAGTTGTTACTAACTTACCAAGTAGGGTGAGTAGATGTTGATCGAGATGAAAACGAGTCCAAACAACACAATCGTGCCCTCCAAAATCGGATTTTTCCTCTAAAAATTCGGACTGAGGAGGGTGCTGATTCTCCTAAAATATGGCGTGTTGGGGAATTTGGTTATGAAAATCGAAGAGAGTGTGTCAAGAGCGGTCTATAGCACTTGGAATCGCTCAAAATGGTTTAGAATTGAAGATTTTAGGGCAAAAGGAGGGAGAGGAAACGGTTTTGCGGTTTGAAATCCTGAAAAATGAAGGTTCATGCGTTGAGGGAGTATATATAGGCAGAGGTTGGACGGGCGTCCAAGATACCGGACGGGCGTCCACTGGGAAATTAGATGAACTGGACGGGCGTCCAGTTTATTAGACGCTCGTCCAAGAGTTTAAATCACATCACAGATTGGAGGAATAAAGCGGGCGGGCGTCGTGCTTAGTGGGCGCTTCGTCCAAAATTGGTCAAAGGCGGACGGGCGTCCAGAGTTCTGGACGGGCGTCCAAGCAGGAAAAAGTGCAAAAAATTATAAAATTTCCATACAACTCAAATTCAAAAGTGCACTTTCTTATTAAACTTAAATAAAACTTCAAAAATACAAATGCAAATCAACGAAGTACATAAAATTTCTAGAAAACAAATAAACACAAATAGAAAATAGTGGGTTGCCACCCACCAAGCGCTTTTGTTTTACGTCGTTTGCTCGACGAAACAACCTAACAACGCTAGTCCTCGTAAATGTCCGACCAATCCACAACTCGGATAAGACGGCGGAGCATGTCAATCGCCAGAGGGAAATCATATTCATCTTGCAAACCCCAATCCTCACCAGCTACATCAACACCTCGAAAATGCTCAGCTTGCAGCACTAGCGCTAAATCTGTCAGCATCGGATCATTCAGGATTGTGTATGGACGTCCTAGAGCTGCCTGTAACTCCTCAGTAGTAAAGTCTCCACCTCCCGAACAACGGGGAACAATGAGAACATAGGTGACCGTCTTGACGCGGGTACTAATGTCAAAATCTACGTGCAAAACGATGGTTCCTCCCGGTCCGTCATCTACAGTAATGAGTGGAATCCTCCTAAGGAAAGGTAACTCCTCTGGCTGAACACCGAAATCCATATCTAGAAAGCACAACTAACTGACAGATAAAAACAAAAACTTAATACGGCTAAAACTGAATAAACTAAACTTAAATACTAACACTACCAAAGCATAAAACAAAAACAACTAAAAGAACGATATCTAGGTTGCCCCTGGTGGGCGCTTTTTGGTTAATGTCGTTAGCTCGACACCGTTTAAAGCTCAGTCTGGATCAGGCCATTTGACTTTTCTGCCAGCCACTACCTCGTGTAAGCTCTGATCAGTAGTTTGGCTGCAGAAACAGCACCTCACACATGGGGTGAAATCTTTAACATCTTTCCAAATACGCTTAAACTTCCCCATGGTTGACTTCTTCTTCTGTTGAGTCCTCTGATGACGCTTCAACTGACGCTCCCTCTCCAATTCTTCCATATCCTAACTACCAGCTAGAACTTCTTCAGAATGACCACTACCGCCATCCTCTGAAAACAGGTTGGGTGAAAACTCGTCGAATTCTTCGACTTCCGTAGCACCACACCCGAGGATATCGAGGCAACGGACATTCAAAGGTTTCTCTTTAGGTTCACCAATATAGTGCTTGCACCTTTGGCCATTCACTCGAAACGGGTCACCACTACAACCACGAAGTTCCAGAACGCCTCCAGGAATGGTTTGGAGAATCTCGAAGGGGCCGGACCAACGTGTCCTCAACTTTCCAGGAAACAAATGTAACCTAGAGTTGTATAGAAGAACTTGTTCGCCGACGTGGAATTCTCTCTTCTTAATCTTAGCATCGTGGAGTAGCTTCATCTTATCTTTACTAATCCACGGCACTTTCATAGGCCTGGAGTCCGAATTGCCTAACTCATGTGGCTCGCTGCGGTCGATGTTTCCCACAAGATTGGGAATCAAAGTTCAGAAACTTTGTAGCCCAATAAGCTCTATGCTCTAACTCGACAGGCAGATGACATAATCCGGTTAACCTCAAGTATAAGGATCGTAGTAATAGTGGTTAATGCCGGGTCGATCTTACGGGGAACTAAACAGTTGTGATTCTAGTTTTTGTCTAACCTAAACTATGTCACGAAACTAATCTAAACAGCGAATAAAACAAATCAAAACATAAAATAAAACTAGACAGAGGATATAGTCCAAAGCTAGGAAGAATACGGGTTGCGAACCTTTAACTAAACTAATCTAAGATGCAAGTAAAAGTAAACTAACTAAACAAATTCAAGTTTTTAAGGATTTAAATCAAGTGTTTAACGAACAAACGAGGATTGATCCACCTATCAAACAAGCATTGATTTCCTATCTCGATTATATTGTGGTTTTCATCTAGGTT
Source organism: Gentiana macrophylla (assembly GCA_026214975.1). NCBI lineage: Eukaryota > Viridiplantae > Streptophyta > Magnoliopsida > Gentianales > Gentianaceae > Gentiana > Gentiana macrophylla. The sequence continues at coordinate 53,736 of JAOBSW010000039.1, read as the reverse complement.
GTGATTCACCTTATCTCAATATGAACCCTAATTCCTTAGAAAGTTCATCTATTAATATATTATCTCCCAATGCAAGATTAACGCGTTTTCTAACCAAAGGTGCAAACTTTACGTTTATAATCTAGCAAGTAAACCTATTAACTTCCGTTATGATAGATTCAAATTACTATTCTTATTCATGGTGATCTAAGGTTTATTAAGATTTCCATCAACAATAAACAATCAACACATGCATATCTTCCGATATAAGAGCAATTAAACAAATTAAACATGAATAAGAAACAACCTTTAATAAAAACTCACAAATAATCGATGAAAACGAAATCAACAATTGTTGGATGGCTTCACAATACTCGTTTGATGAAGCTTTTAGCTTCGAACATCCTCAAGAAACTCAAATTTGCGTAAAGCGATTGCATAAAAAGTAACTAGTTTGGTCTAAATCTAAAGTGCATAAAAACAGAATAAAAGGAGAAAACGCAGCCTAAAGCCGCCTCTAGGTTTGGGGTTTTGAATAATGAGTATATGGTATCCTAGGTGGAGAAAACAACCGCTATATATAGATTTTGAAGTCGGTTTCAAAGAAAGTCGGCTACCGGACGCCTGTCTGAAACCTTGAACGCCCGTCCCACTCTTGAAGAAAACTTGAATCGGGCCGAGTCATGACCAGGCCGCCGTCCATCCAGGGTCCACTCCAGCGTCCAAACTTCCTGAATCAAAGATGACATCCTCGACGCTGCTCAATTACATCGACGCCCGCCCCACCGGACGGAGATTCGACGCCGCTTTGATATGATTGAATTTTGATTTATTGATCTTTATCTCTTCTATCTCTATCCCACTTCTTCATTATCTCTTTTATCATCAATTAGCTCGAACTTAATCAACCTTTGATCATCTTTTGAGCCTCAAACATGTATCTATAACACATAAAAACATCGCAAAATGTAATAATGCTCAAATAATCATAAAATCACAATTAAAACGCCAAAATTAACCAAGTTTGCGATTAACTCATTTAAAATCTCATTTGCTCAATATATCCATTAAACCCTCGTTTCTTATGCAATTTAGTACAAATACGGGGAAAAATATCATAGAATATAGCGTTATAAATCGTATAAATTCACCCTTAACAAGTATAGGGATTAGATGGCAATGTTGGTATGTTAAAAATACAGATTTCCCTTGTAATCTGTATGGAGCGTTTCTGCGAGTCATTTTTAGTTAGTTAGTCAAGAGAGAGAAAGTATAGAGGGAAAATATTTTGGCTTCTCAACTTCTTTACTACTATGGTTTTGCGTTGAAAGAAGGGCCTTTTATAGTGCCTGGACTGATCATCACACATTCTGACTAATGTATCTTTAATCGAATCGCCGCACATAAATACAATGCATTCTCATGAATGTTATCAATAGTGCTCAGTAGTTGCACCTCCGTATTTTACAAGAATGTTTTTCTTACAATATTCTTTCACAACATATATATTCTTTCTGACCAGCTGAAGTAGATCCTTTCATCATAAGCCAGTACACGCCCATCCTTAAAACCCTGAATATGTCTGTCATATCTTCCTTAATCATTGCAGTAGAAGGTTCATCATCGAAAATGTCAAAAATATCTTGCATCTTCAAAGTTTCTGATGAAGTAGCTTTAGGTTTTATTATCAACAATTAAAAACCAAAACACATGAAGATCTGTTAATGCTTCACACACTTGAAGATAAACCTTCCCCTTAATGTTAATTCCATATAAATTAATATCATGACCAACTCTTTGGTCAGAACAAGTCCCTTGACTGATATTGTTCAACAACTTACATTCACCTGCATTTTCAATTGTCAGCTTGTCATGAATTGTTTTTAATCTCCTTTCTGAAAATCTCTTTTGCCTGAAGAATGGTTTTTTCTTATATGACCCACTTTTTACTATTGTACAATAGTAATGGAAACATTAATGGAAAGAGAGAAAAATTTGTCTGTGATGACACTCTGTTCATGGAACTTCAGATTCGATTTTCTCTCAAACTAACCGTTGGATCAGGATGATTTCACTTGCCTCCAGCGTGCAAGTTTACTAAAGTCTTGCAATTACCCCCATTTGGAACGGATGGGCCGGACGGATCTTTGATCAGAGGTCTGAATCAAAATGTTGACTTGGTCAACGATGAATAGTTAGGAAAATACAAAGGGGGAAAAATGGTAAATAATTTCTATAAAACAATTTACAATGAATTAGCCTTAAGTTTCAACTACAAAAGTTCCTAGAATTCTTCACTGAACAACATATAAAAAGTTTTTTTTTTTTGAAAAAATAAAATATTTGAATTAAATTTATGCATAAATACACAGAAGAAGATGAAAAAGATAGGTCATGAGCGGCTACGTCACGCCTACGGCCTACCCCCTTCGCCTCATGACACGTGGGGGACAAGAGGGGCAAAACCAGTAATATTATATGGTTTTGCCACGTGTAGGCCTCATATTAAATTTCGGAAAATAAAAGGCACTATAAAAGGCCCTTCTTTCCTCCGCAAAACCATAGTAGTAAAGAAGTTGGAAACTACTATTCTACCTTTTGTCTTATATCCATTTTACTATTGTACAACAGTAAAAAAGGTTTGTGCTCTGGGTCCTGCAGGTGGAGGAGAAGAACCCCTCAACAGCCTGCAGGTGAAGGAGAGACCCAGTACACCCCCCTCATTAAACCCTTAAACCCTGAAGCCTTAATGTTAAGTTATTCCTTAATCTCCTGACCATTAATTGCCTTAAAAAATTAATCCCTGAAAATGATGACCAATGACCTGGTTTTTGTGGGTGATCGATGGACTGTATCCCACTAAATCTTCTCCCTTAATGTTAATTGGGTAATTAATGAATTAAACCCTCCTTAATACCCTGAAACCCCTGAAGCCTTAATGTTAAGTTATTCCTTGATCTCCTGACCATTAATGTTAAGTTATTCCTTAATCCCCTGACCATTAATGTTAAGTTATTCCTTAAACCCTGCAACCTTAATGTTAGGTTATTCATTATTCCCCTGAAACCTTAATGTTAAGTTATTCCTTAATCATTGCAGGTGGGGGAGATGATGAATGGTGCATTTCCTGTGAAGAAAATATTCTGATGGAAATTGAAAAAGGACAAATGAAGTGCTTTTCTCAGAAAATGGGAATTCAAATATATGACACACTTTTTACTGTTGTACAATAGTAATGGAAACAGTAATGGAAAGAGAGAGAAGTTTGTCTGTGATGACACACTGTTCATGGAACTTCAAATTCGATTTTCTCTCAAACTGACCGTTGGATCAGGATGATTATATATATATATATATATATATATATATATATATATATTAAAAGAAAACCTATAACAATATTTAAAGGCATTTTCAAAGTAGTCATCGGTGATGATGTCCGAAAATCGTCTGCAATTTCTTTTTGCGGTAATTAGATCATTTTGGAGAATTTTGAGTATAGAAACAGAAGATTTTTGTGTGATTTGTGGCTATATCGTTGAGACCGCCTACGCACTCCAAAGTATATGAAAGCAACCCAATAACGTAATTCGTGCGAGAGGATAATGGTTGTCCTTTATATTGGCATCCCACATGGGTGAGTTAGTGAATGAATCCTGATTTATAGACAATGTGATAGAGGCCAAAATGATGTCAATCGTGGAGCAATCATGACTCACTTAGACTAAAATCATGGGATGAAATCAATTGTGGGTTGTGGCAGTTAATGGGATCAATCATGGGATCCCCGTCCATTAATTAATTTGTTATAAACCGCCAGTTGTTATAAACTGCTTTTGGAGGTCGGAAATGACATGTTCTGCTTGGGGACGATCTACATAGCCTGGTCGGATGAGATTGGAGAGTGAGCCAAAAGAGTCGGCTTAATCCTGACTGGATTCTTTGGACCTATGGCCCAAACAGTGGGCTAGATTTCAGGTTGGCCCAGTAACCGATTTGATCCGCTTGAGACGCAATTTAAGTTGTTTGTATGATTCCGGCCGTATTATATCCATATCAATCTGGTTTTTAGTTATTATTTTCTTTCAGCACTCTGGCATTTTCTTGTTTTCTTATTATTTTATTTTGGTTAATTATTATTTGGTTTGCCATTAAATTAAGTATATGGATGACGCGCCATTTTTAATAAATTTTTAACTCATAATGTCCTTTTTTTTCTTCCAACAAAGGTGTTACCCTCGTTGATAGTGAAATGCTTTTTCATCTCTCGGTATCCTTTTGGACATGAGAAAGGTAAATATCTCAACCGGTCTCTCCTTTGTTATTGAACACTGTAAGACGGGAATATTTTCTTATCTCAAAGAATGTATTGTTAAAAAGCTCAAGGGGTAGAAGGAAAAATATTTATCTGCTGCCGGGAAGGAGAATTCAATAAAAGTTTTCATTCAAGCCTTGCCTCATTAATATGTTAATTATGCCAAATTTTGTGCTTCACAGATTATTTGAGAAGCTGATCGATAAAGGGGTTCTTCTGCGGTACGGCTGGGGAGAAGCACAAGATTCATTGAATATCATGAAAGGTCTGTTGTGGTGGAAAAGCAAATGAAGGGCTTGGCTTCCGAGATCTTGAGTGTAATATCGCTCTTTTGGCCAAGCAAGCATGGAGAGTTTTAGTGGATCTAATCTCGGTTTGGTCACGTATTCTGAAATCAAAAAATTTCAAGCTTCGTGACTTTAAAGAAGCCAATATCACCGACCACCCGTTTGCCATTTGGAGGAGTATTCTTATGTTAAGAGATCTGTTTTTTCATGGTATTCACTGGAGAGTTGGCAGGGTAGACAACATTCTTATTGGTATGGACCCTTGGCTGCCGGCTACTCCATCTTTCCGAGCCCACCCTGTTAGAGATGAATACCTTCATAGGCCAGTTAGAGTACCCTTATCGATTCTGGCACTAAGAGATTGCGTTCGGCCCTGGTCAATGAAGTTTATAACGGTTATGATGCTGAAAAAATCTTAAGCATTCCTTAACAACATGTACTCGATGAAGTCAGGATATCATTTGGCTATGGATCTAAAATCTAATTCTACTAACTCGGCCCATGCCTTCACATCATCTGGAAATAACATACGGAAAAAGCATTTGGCACATAATATAAATCCTAAAATTTTACATTTCTTATGGAAAATTTTACATGATGCTCTACCTACAGCTTTAGCTCTTCGGAAAAAGGGACTTGGCGATGGAATATGTAATGTCTGCTTTCCGAGCAAAGAAATAATCTTGTATTGTTTGTTTGAATGTCTAATCTCTTCTTCTGTTTGGGAAAGCTATCAATCAGGATATTCTTTACATCGCCTCTGAGTAAGTTCCTTCTCGGAATTTGTTGGAATTTTGTTGCTTAGAGAAGATGAAGCAAAAATCTCAAGGTTGATATGTATTACACATCTGTAAAACGTGTTGCTCCTTTATCTAGGGTAAATTACAATTTTGGTCCTCTAACTAGGCACGTTTTTCGATTTTGGTCATGTTTTTTCGCCGGCGACAATTTTAGTCCTGTAAGTGGCCTTTTTTTTGCAAAAATAGTCCTGAACATCGGATAGACCACTTACAGGACTAAAATTGGTCTTTTCCGGCGACAATTTTAGTCCTGTAAGTGGTCTTTCCGGCAACAATTTTAGTCCTATAAGTGGTCTTTCCGGCGTTCAGGACTATTTTTGCAAAAAAAAGACCACTTACAGGACTAAAATTGTCTCCGGAGAAAAATCAGGACCAAAATCGAAAAACGTGTCTAATTAGAGGACCAAAATTGTAATTCAGCCAAGGTTGACATCCGATCCAACCTAGTAGTAAGCGATCCGCCAAAAGCAACCAAAATATTCCTTGGTGAATCGGGCACTGCTACAGCTCTTATATAGAGTTCTGTAGCCGACTTAATGACAATAAGAGTGTGCATCTGAATTTTTTCATTCATACCTCCATAATGCGAAGCGAGCATTACCGTCACTCTTTGGAGCTTCTTCGTCCTCTACATAGAACAATTAATAGCCCATAATTCAGCTTGGATCCATTCGGATAAACATTTCTTGAAGTTTAATGTGGATGCCGCGTTTGGGAATGAAATTGCAACTGTAGGTGGACTCGTCAGAAATCACGAGGGTATAATTCTTAACAATTTTTCCTTAAAATTGGATCGAGGAGAAGTCTTAGCCATATATCACGCGATCTTTTATACGATCACTTGATGTTTTTTCGATTGGTTTTGAGGTAGATTATCTTAACATTTATAATCGGTTTCAATCAAAGTGGAAGGCTTTTCACCCGTAGTAAGCATCATTGACAATTGTCGTAGTCTTTTAGCCTAATTTATTTCGCTTTTTCTCCTGGTAAAAGAGAGGAAATGTTCATGCTCATCTATTAGTTAGGGAAAACCTTAAGTTAGTAGGGTGTGTTGAATCCCCTCCACCTCCGTTACAAGAAAAATACTATTTTGTCACAATAGGTTTTTGCCACACCGAAAAAATTACGGCTAATATATATACTTATCTTTTCTTATTTGTCATCCTATTGCGGTTAAAATTAAGTATATTACTTAGGAACAATTTGTTTTGCTGTGGCAACTGGCAAAAACTACTGTGGTTAAAGATTATTTTTCTTATAGTGTCAAATTTTTAACTGAGTACTGCAGGTCAGACTCAGAAAGTTTGCAAAGGAAAAACTTCCCGAGTCTGCAGGTCAGGCCAAATTTTTAACTGAGTACTGAATGTCAAACTCAGAAAGTTTGCAAAGGACAAACTTCCCGAGTCTGCAGGTCAGGCCAAATTTTTAACTAGGTACTGCATGTCAGACTTAGAAAGTTTGCAAAGGAAAAACTTCCCGAGTCTGCAGGTCGGGCCAAAACCAAAACGGCTACACAAAGCTCATAATCAGAACCTAGAATGCCATCCAATACAATAACTGAGGCATGCCACACTGGGGGGGAATGCAAAGGGTACCAGGTAAGTACTTAGCCAAAATAAATCTCAGAATAAAAATAAAAGCACAGTGGGAAAAGCACCACAAGTATTTGGAAAACACACAAGTTTTTCAGAAATTTTAAAAGAAAAATATGTCTTAATAAAAGAGAGAGTACAAATCACTTCTTAGCAGCAGGATTCTGCTCTGTTGAGGAAGAAGTCGGCTCAGCACTCTGAGAGACAGGGCGGCGCTTATTGTTCTTAGCCCAAATGTCTTCACCTTCCTTAAACTCTCTCAGACGATCATCGTAGATCTTACCCACACCTGCCTTGTACATCGTCCGAAAGTGGGGAAGATCGGGAAGAACCAGGTCGGCACGTTGCTCCTTAGCTTCATCAACCCCAGAAGTATAACCATGCTGCATAACGGGGCCAACCCTTCAAGGCCTCAACTAAGTGTCCAGAGGACTTATACTCGTGGATGGCTTGGGCATTCTGAGCAGGAATAGAGGCTTCCAATGCGTCCCTCTCGGCCCGAACTTTGACTAAGGCCTGCCCCAGCTCAGAGTTTTATGTACTATACTTATCAAAAGCGGTTTGAAGCTCATTGGTATACTGAGTCTTGGCTTGCTGGAGCTCGGCATCACGAGCTCCGAGTTGCTCCTTCAAGGACTTGATCTCTTCATCTTTAGCCTTGGAAGACTCTTTATGCCTCTCCCGGCTCGCTCTTAACTCCTCAATGTTTTTCTTTTGAGCTTCTTTAATAGCCGAAGACTCATCGAGTCTTTGCAGGAACTATTGACCGATTTGGGCTCCCTGTGAAAGTTTAAAAGTTAGAGTAGGCTAAAAGTATTACATGTAAGGTCATGACACCGAGAGGTAACTTACCACGGCAGGAAGATCTTGGTCGGATGGGCTTCAAATTAAACGCCTCTTGACCCACGGGAGTGTCATCCTCTCAGGTCAACATCTTCAATCTCTTGGCGGGATGGGGGGCAGTCCTCTTTCTCTTGGACTTACCCCTTTGAAGGATGTCAACGGTCACTACTTGCTTCCTCTTCTGGAGTCGGAACTCATCTCTCTCTTCTTCTTCCTCAGCATCCTCCACGTCCATTCGGATGGCCCGAGAAGAAGAGGCAGGGGCGTCCTCAGAAAGCTCGGACAAGATCCTAGCTGCCTCCGGGATCCAAAGACGTTCCGGCGCACCGAGCGGCGAAATGCAAGTCGGTGACTTCACCGCCCTCTCGAGAATCCTGCTTTCCGTGAGCATCAACGAGTACCTCATCTTCATCAGCAACGTCAGCTAGTAACTCAGCAAAATTGGACACTGCAAACAATAAGACAAGAAAGTCAGTACAAGTATTTTATAACCAAAAAAACAAAAAAGGCAACAAATACAAAAGCCGGCTTGTAAGGATTAGGACCAGCAGTTGGCAATTTAGTAGAGCTAATCAACACGGAAGAATACTTCTTCAGGCTGATGTAGATGCCACTCTTCTGAATGTCATCAGCTAGTTTTTTATCAATATATGTGGGCCGGGGATCGCTACCAGTCGGGCCGGTATTCCATCTACCAGATTAAACTCCACATCGGGACAAATAAAGAAGAACCGGCGCTACAGGTTCTTGTAGGAAGTTTCTCCCTTTTCGATGAGCCGGACATCCTTTAGGAAATCTCCTCGACGTGGAAAACAGTAGTACCTGGATTGGTCGGGTACTTGTTTACACTGGTAGAAGAGCCTGAAGTACTTAATGGTGAAAGGGATACGGGCGCACCGACACCAAATGGCAAAACCCACTATGGCTCTTACACCATTTGGCATGATTTGGGCAAGACCCAAGCCGTACTGCTCTAGACGGCCAATATTGCATGACATATTGGAAACCTCAGACCACAAAGGAGTTGCTCCCGGTAGACGGCACAGTAGCCTTCCGGCGCTTGATACGCGTAAACCCCGGGAGCCAGAACTTTGGGGTCGTATAGTGGATTTTATATCTTATACAGCTTACAGATAGTGGCCAGGTCACTCTTGGTCAGGTTAGAATCAATGCCGTGGCAGGCAGCTTGGGATTTCAAAGCCATGTGCGCTTTTAAGGTCAGGACGAACTTAGAAGTTCCGGAGGATCGTAGAGGACCGGAATAAGACAGATCATACCGGGGGGCTAAGACTAGATGCTCGCATCCCCTATGATTGATTAAGTGTTTGGGAACAGGGTTCTCGGCCGGTGGAAGACCAGGATTCTCGATGGTACTCTTAAAATGAGAGGACTCACATTCTGATTCAGAGACGGATTCAAATAAGGCTTCGATTGAACTATCAATAAGAATTACTGGCTCGCTCATTAACAGTAAAACAAATCGAAAAAAGAGGGAATGAGAAAGCTTACTTGAGGAATTGAATAAGAGAAATGGCAACCGGCGCCTCCGATTTCGATTTAATAGTGAATAGGCTTGAAACGTATGAGGGGCGTGGCGTGACTAGAAGGTTATAATCCCCAAAAACGGAATTGGGAAAGTGACCATCATCAAGGCGTATGCGAAACGCTTCATTTTTCATGTCTAGTTAACTAATGACGGTAACGCGCCACGTGGCAAAGCGAACCCTAACTCGTGAAATAGCCGAGCCGCACCGCCCGTGCTAAGTCAGTCCGCCTTATCCTCAAGCGATGCTGTCGACACTGGGGCTTATGACGATGGCCGGGTAGACTGCCACGTGTCACCCGGAGAAAAGCGGATAATAAATAAAGAGAGAGCTAATAATAGTTACTAGGGCCGGAGGCCTGCGTTACCCATGCCTCGACCACTAGGTGGGAGTGCTGCCTTGCCCTCCCGACTAGACCACCGTAGGGCGGCTCGGTCATAACGGAGGCCAGGTCATGCAACCCAGTCGAGACGACTTGAGAGCCCGCGCAGGGCGTCTGGGCCTTTCCTTATCTTGATAATTCTAAACGTGCCTATATAATAGGATAAAGATGGGAAAAATACTTTGTGATTATAAGACACATATTTTATACCTTAAATGCAATCTTAATTATCCCAGGACAAAGGGATTGACACGTAATAATCCTTAGGGTTTAAGAATCTTGTACTTGTCCAACAAGAAAAGGGGCGAGACGCCTCCTTAAATAAGCTAATCATAAGGAACTACGAGAGACTTGAATCCAATTACCCACATTGGATACGTAGGCAACTTGAGAGATACTAACTCTCAGGTTCAGTCTAAAGCAAAGCATAATCACCATCTCCATTATTACAGATTCTTGATAAATCGTTCTAGGAGTAATTTAGACCCGGATTACATATACTCGACGATTCTTACATATACCCGGATTACATATAATCGTCAACCCCGTTCCTCTCATGTTCTAATTACGCCTTGTTCTAGCGACATTCCTTAAATAAAAAGGTTTCGCTTTCCCCTAATTTTTTTTTAGAGAATTAGGGATAAAGACATGCTTTGGAATATTTTTGAGTAACAGGACAACCACACATTTTTTATAGGGAGAAGGACAACTTTTAATATTTTTTATAGCCTGAAGGACAAAGAAAAAAAAATCGAACGTGGTACAGTAAAATTGCTCCAGATTTTTTTTGTGCTGCTTTTTTTTCCTCTTTCCTCCCCGATTTTTGAACGCTCATATCTTTTGATCTAGAGATCCAAACGCGATAAAAATTTCATTGAATTTTTTATTTTTTGATGCTCTTCGTTTTGAGACTTGGTTCGATATAATTACATCGTTTTTCGTGAGATTCACTGTCGAAATTCACTCAATGGATTTCCTCAGTGAATCATGAAAATCTGTGAATATCGACAGTGAATTTCGTACAATAGTGAATTTCGACAGCGAATTTTTTGAAATCACTTCGGAATATGTTGAATGTGGTATCAAAATAAATAGCATGAAAAAATAAAACATTTGGTGAAATAATTTTTAAATTTGGAGTTATAGATTGAAAGATATGAGTGTTTAAAAAAGTTGGATGAAAGAGAAACTGTTGTTCTTTTTTTTTTTTTTTTAGGGAGAAATGGCAGCAGAGAAATAAAATAAAATAAAATTTGTCATTTATGCAAAAGTTTAAAAAATCTGTCATTCTTCCTAATTAATAAATATTTGTGTCATTCTCCATCGTTACCCCAATTTTTTTTAGTTTTCTCATACCTTTTCACAAATTTTAAAATATTTACATTCTTTTGACTATATTACAGTAGTAAACATTCCACATCAACTCCAAATTTTATCTGATAATTTTTATATCCATTTTACCAACCGAGAATATTTGACATTCTTGAAAACTTGGGTTGACACCAAGTATTGGATTCAAATTCAATGTACCAACCGAGATTTGGTCATGTTTTATGATAAATATAGTTTTGCTGTAACCGGATTGGATACAATACAGCTTGGATGGATTAAAACTAACTAACAATCTTCCTTAAAACTAATTGAAAGCATGGCTCACAAATAATACGAGAAAATTGCACTCTGAACTTGAATCTTGAAAAGTATACACTTGAATATTTATGGTTTAGAAAATTATGGATTGAGATGTAGCAGCGGATGCAACAATTTAATACTATTGGAGAGACGACGCATGTATAGAAAATTAGAAATGTAAGAAAAATGATGATGTGGAAAAGAGGGGCGGCCATATTTTATCAAAGGAAAAATGATTAATTAAGGTACAGAATGTATCCCCACCACATCCCCCGAATCATGCTATTTTGTGGTTCTGTTTTTTGGTTTTTTGGTTTTTTTTTTTTAATGTCACAAAAGTGTATGGCTCTAAGGCACTCTGGTACATTTTTTTTGCATATAATACTCTTCTTATCGAAAATAATTCAGGTAACCGCGCTTGGTTGAAAACATCGAGGCTAAATGCAAACCGCAAATTTAATACCCGGTATTTTTTATGAGGGTAAATTCGCCGATCCATAACTATTCTGATTTCCTATTTGTTGTAACAGATTGCAAAAAAGAGCATAATAACAGACACGATAAAAGCGAAAACAATCCAAACAAGAACATAAAACAAAGAAGAAACGCAGATTTTACGTGGGTTCGTGCAATGTACCAACTAGTTCACGGACAGAAGATGATATTGTTTACAAAGATACTATCATGTTCGTTATGATAACTGTTGCTATTTATAGCCTTGAAGACCTAACCTTAGCCGTCATAATGTCCAACTGAAGATTTCCCAAAATACCTTAGTGTGGTCTTCACGTAAATCAGACAAAGTGCACTAGATGTAACAATATTTAGACTCAAAGGAAATTTAGACGTGAGCACCAAACTTCAGCCGTGATCACCAGATTCTTGTTGAGAACACCTCAGATGATCATGGAACTCAGCTGACCATACTCAGCTGAACACCAATTCAGCTGAGTCTGACAGATTCAGACGCAGCAATCAAGTTACCCTTGACTAACAAATCCCCACCTTAACTGGAACTCTCGTTCAACCAGACGCATAATCAGATGTAATATACCAGATGCACTCATCAGTGCCGGATGTACGTAACCATATTTCCTCTTTTTCTGACTTGTCTTCTCAAACAACATATTAACAACTTTGGATGTTTAGCAAATTCAGATACAACTGAAATTTTCCCTTCTGAACAGACTTGGTAAGCATACCAGCAGGATTATAATTAGTGATGAACTTCCTCACCTGAATCCTCTTCTCATTTCTTAGATAAGATATCTCACATCAATATGCTTTGTTCACTCATGATGAACCTGATCCGTAGATAAACATATTGCACTCAGACTTTCATAATATATCTCAGCTTGATCCTAATGCAGACTTAAATCACTACTAGACCATTTAACCAGATTCCCTCATTGGCTACCTCTGTAAGTACCATGAATTACGCCTCACCAGAGATAATGCCACGGTTTCCTGTGAAGTTACCTTCCAACTTACTATAGAGCCTTCCAAAGTGAAAACATAACTACTCTTAGACATTATACTATCCACATCTCCATCATAATCGTAATCACATAACCATGTGATCAAACACTAAGTATCACCTCCACAAACAAGACAAGCATTAGATGTACCCCAAGGTAATTGAACATCCTTCTCATAGATTTCTAATGTGCCTTTCCATGTTGAGCGAAACCCACGACAACACGGATTGCCCGAGTCGATTAGACTAGTAAAAACTATTGCATACATCAATTTCGCTTATTGCGAGAGCATATGGAATATTTGACATGTATTCCTTCTCTCACCGATTGTGTAAAGATAAACAGACATACGAGTATTTGGTTCCATTGGAGTATCTATAGGCTTGAAAGTCGACATACCAAACCTAGACAATATCTTCTCGATATAATCATTCTAAGACAATAAAAGCTTCTTCCGCCTCAATAGATTTCCATCCCTAGAATTTTCTTTGTTTACCTAAATCCTTCATCTCAAATTCAACACTGAAAGCGATTCATTAGATTCTGTGACATCGAGACTTGTTCATAGATTCTATCAACATATCATATACAAAACCAGTTGATGAATGAACTATTCTTCGATTTGTTATGATACACACAAGAATCATATGGACTTCATCATAGCCCAATAGATCATATAATCACAAACCTTTTGTTCAATTGCCTTAGAGCTTGCTTGAGTCCATACAAGAACTTCTTCAACTTGCAAACATTCCCTTCTTTTCCCAGAACTTGAAACCCCTCTGGATGAGTCATGTGTATCTCCTTATCTACATCTTCAAGTAGAAAAACTGTCTTCACATCTAATTGCACAAGTTCAATATCCTGATGTGCAACCATAGCCAGTAGCACCCTAATGAAAGTGTGTTTGACTACTGTTGATAAGATTTCATCGTAGTCCACCCCCTCTTTCTGAGTAAACCCTCTTGCAACTAAACATGCCTTATATCTTATGCCTTCACCTGGTGACATTCTTTCCTTCTTCTTAATGACCCATTTACAATTGAATACCCTTTTTCCTGTGGTTGTTTGACCAGATTCCAAGTCTAATTCTTCAATGATTACTTCATTTCATCTCCCATGCTAGCAAGTCATTGAGATGCATCAGAACATGTCACAGCTTCTCTGTAGTTATTTGGTTTAGAACCCTTCACCTCTTTAGCTACCTGAAGTGCATATCCTGAAGCGCATATCCTGAAGTGCATATCCTGAAACGCATACCTCTTGGGAGGTCCAACATTTTTCCTTCTTGCTCTGCTGACAAACTTCAACTATTTGAGTTTCAGCTGGACTCTGTTCAGTTGATTGATTCGAATTCAGCTCTGGTTCGACCAGATCGATCAGAGGAGTGTTGACTGTTTTTAGCTGATTGCAGCTCGGATTTTATGAGGAATTCAGATTTATTTATGATGGGAAAATCAACAATTAATTATGAGAGGGGTTCTTTTGAACAGGAATTCAATACTGAAATCTAATCAATCAACTTCCTACTTGCCTTAATCACAGTATTTATACATCCCAACTGTGATTGCAGGATAAGAATCAACTAACCAACTGCTACTAAATGGAAATTAACTAACTAAGTAACTTCAAATTACATTAATCGAACAATAAACAACTAATTGATATCTGAAAATTGCATTTATAAACGTGATACAAATGTTATTAAAAAATTTACGAAATGGAATTTCCACAATCAGATAATAAAATATGCTCTCTACGTTTCAAAATATAAGTAATTCTACATTATATGTTTTTCTGACAATATATATATATATATATATAAGCAATTAGTAATTCTACATTATATGCTTGTCTCACAATATAAGCGAATTTAAATTGACAACAAAGCATTATTTTTCTATCTCTTATCCTAATTTATTAAAATTTTAACCACATACCATTCTTTTGTAACTGTTGTACTAATGATTTACTCTTTTTTTTTTTTAATTATAAATTTATTACATTCATGCTTCTGTGTACAATGACTTATATTTTTAATTTGGGCGAATAAATTACTATTTTGTGACACTAACAATATATTTTGGCGGTTTATGGGCCTTTAATTCCACCACCACGATTCTACCGATACATCACACTACATTTCCACCTATTGGATAGTTATATATTTATATTTATATTTGTAGTTATTTTACTATTCTACCCTGTGGGTTCCTATATATACTGTGTACTCTCACACTTCTATTCTTAATGACAATTGTTATTCACAGTTTATCGTAATATGGTATCAGAGCTACGTTCCACGTTATAATTTTTTTTTTAGGGTTCCTGTTTAAGCTTGCCGCCGGCTTCCATGGCGTCCGGTCACTACGCCACCACTGAGATGAGCAGCCAAACCACACCGGCTGCTAGCTCCACCACACCTGATGTTATCCCGCTAAGCCCAGCAGTTCACGCACCCATGAAACTCAAGGATGCCAATTTCCTAGCCTGGAAGAAGCAGATCATTAATTGCCTCACCGGCTATGGCCTTCTCGGCTATGTGACTGGTGAAACCCCATTACCCCCAGCACTCCCAGCCGGTACACCTAACCCTGCTCGAGACCATTGGATCAGGCAAGACTCCTTCATCCATAATCTCATTTCCGGGTCCATGGATGACTCGCCCGGCATCGCTTGTGCAACACACGAACACGCCCAAGGATGCTTGGACAGACGTTTGTAATACGATGGACAACAGAGCGAGGAAGGATTCAAAATCTCAAGTTCAGGCTCAATTCTACTACTAAAGGTAATAGCTCAGTTTCTAAGTATTTTACTACCATTAAATCTATTGCCGATGAGTTAGCTTCCTTGGGAAAACGCGTTGATGAGGATGATTTGGTCGATATTGTGTTATGGGGTTTGGGTTCTGGGTATGGTGACTTAGTTAATGCTATGCGTGCTCGTGAAACTGCTATTACCATGCCTGATTTGCATGAACGATTACTTAACCATGAGGCATCTATGTTACAATATACAACACAAAGCTAATCGGCCGCGTCTGACTGCGTTTCCCTTTCACACACCACCTCGCCCAAACCTCTATCCTCTCGGCCATACTCCAACTCACCCTCCCAAAGAGCCATCGCTTATCCCCTCGCCAACCGCCCTCCTACACGCAGCAGGCAGTACCTCAACAGCCCTCCTTTTCCCCACAAATGAGACCTCCTTCCCACCCACATGCCAACTCTAATCGTCCTACCTGCTGTTATCTTGGATATTGTCACTTTGCGGTACCACTGGTCATACTCGCAACTAGGTGCCCTACTTACCCGTTGTACAATCATCTCCTCGCCCACAAAACCCCAACAAACAACCTCGCTCCAATCATTCCCACACCCACCATCTCGCTTATGTAGAGTACAATGATCGCGCCCCGGCACCTATTGATTCTCCCGCACCTTGATGTTGTTGGGCGGTGGTGCTTCTCACACACATGACTCATGAGTTGGATCTTCTAGCCTTGCATCACTCTTACTCACGAGTGCACGGAACGCATCATCATTGGTGATGGTTCCACTTTAGCTATTTCTAGCATTGGTTCACTTCTCTCTTGGTTCATTTCGTCTAAACAATGTTTTACATGTTCCTCAGCTTTCTAAAAATCTTATATCTGTCCAGCAATTTTGCCTTGATAATTCTGTATCCATTGATTTTTCTTCTGATTCTTTTAAGGTGAGGGATTTGACGACTGGCAAATGCCTCCACCGGGGTCTAGCTAAAGACGGTGCTTATTACTGGACAAATGGATCACCCTTCGCTTTCCCAGTCTCCAAAGCTTCGCTTTCCACCTGGCACTCCCGTTGTGGTCACCCCGCCGCTGCTCCAGATCCTTCAAACTTTACGCAACAAAAAATTTTAGATGTTTCCTCGCCTTTGTTGCATCCTTGTGATGCCTGCTTATGTAATAAAAGCCACAGCTACCTTTTCATACTTCCGACTATTGTTGCTACTCGACCTTTGCATGTTATTTTTCCGATCTTTGGACATCCCCAGTTTATTCAATTGATGGATTTAAGTATTACATTATTTTTGTTGATCGTTTCACTCGCTTTACTTGGCTCTATCCTTTAGTTCGAAAGTCTGATGCTCTTGCAACTTTTGTCAAATTCAAAGCTTATGATGAACGTATGTTTGATTCCACCATTAAAATTTTGTATTCTGACAATGGCACGGAATATATTGCAATGTTACCATTCCTTCGAGCTCATGGCATTGCTCAATTAACATCTGTGACGCACACTCCGCAACATAATGGTATGTCGGAGCGTCGACATCTGCACATCATGGAAACTGCACTCACACTCATGAAACAAGCTTCTATGCCTATCAATTTTTGGTCCTATGCCGTTAGCGCCGCGGTATATCTCATTAATCGCCTTCTCACTCCGGTCTTAGATATGTTATCACCATACGAGAAACTACACTCTGCTTGAGCCAAATTATCACAAACTTCGGTCTTTGGCGCAAATGCTATCCTTGGATTCGCCTTCTCTGAGATCACAAGCTTGACTCTAATTCTCTTCCCTGTGTCTTTCTTGGTTACGCTTTAACGCAAAGTGCGTATTTGTGCTACGATCTTGTCGATGAAAAACTCTATATTTCCAGGGATGTTCGGTTTGTTGAAACGGATTTTCCCTTTGCCACTCGTGCCCTTGATGAATCTTTACCACCTATATCCTCACTTCTCCCTCCGTAACTACTACATGATATACCCTCTCGCTCTCCAGACTCAATCCCATAGTCTCCAACCCCTGGCCGAGCCTACCACCCCCAGATCATCCCTTCCTCTACTGGGTCCTACTTTTCACCCACGCCCCCACGCCTTCCTCCTCCGCCGCTCTCCTCTCAAGCGCAACATCCTCAAATGCTACACCCATTCCCACGCCACCCCCTCCACCCCCCAACCGCATGATCACTCGAGCCCAAAATCGGATTTTCAAACCACGACAAGTCCTAAACCTTTCAAATTGACTTGAAAACCGTCTTTCGCACCGTTGAACCCGCCACTATGAGACAGTAATGCAAAGGTTCGCATTGGCGATTGGCTATGTCCGAGGAGTATGATGCCTTAATTCGTAATGGTACATGGTCTTTGGTTACACCTCAGCCGGGCATGAATATAGTTGGTTCTAAGTGGGTTTTTCGGATTAAACGTAATCCGGATGGTACTATTGATCGTTACAAAGCTAGGCTTGTTGCTAAAGGCTTTAGTCAGCGTCCGGGTGTTGATTATTTTGAGACGTTTAGTCCCATGGTTAAAACGGCTACTATTCGATTGGTGCTTAGTCTTACGGTTTCTCTCAGTTGGTCATTACGCCAGTTAGACGTCAATAATGCTTTTTTGCAAGGTACGTTGCATGAAGATGTGTACATGCAACAACCACCGGGGTTTGAGGATGTTTCTCGTCCTGGTTTTATCTGTAAGTTGCATAAGGCTATATATGGTCTCAAACAAGCTCCCCGAGCTTGGTTTCATGAGCTCCGTACCTTTGTGTTGGGTTTGGGGTTTGTCAATTCTACGTCGGATTCCTCTATGTTTATTTTACGTCATCGATGTCGCTATTATTATTATGCTTGTTTACGCTGACGACATTGTCATCACGGGTAGTTCGCCGCAGCTCATTCAACAGGTTATTGATGATCTCTCCCATCGGTTTTCTTTAAAAGATTTGGGTCCGTTGTCTTATTTTCTAGGGGTTGAAGTTACACCTAATTCCTCTGGTTTGCTTCTTACCCAAAGCCATTATATAAATGATTTGTTATCACGGGTTCGCATGGAGGATTCCAATGCGGCTTCCACTCCTTTGCCCAAGGATGCTTTTGCTAATGTGCCACGTGATTCGCCTGTTCTGGCTAACCCTACCCCGTATCGCCAGGTTATTGGTTCTTTGCAATACTTAATGTTTACTCGTCCCGATATTTCTTTTGCTGTTAACAAGTTGGCTCAATTTATGCACGCTCCTACGGACTATTATTGGCGCCTTGCCAAGCATGTGCTTCGATATTTATCAGGTACGGTTACTCGGGGTCTTCGCTTTTTTTCGACTCTCCGGCTTTACATGCCTTCTCGGATTCCGATTGGGGTGGCAATCCGGATGATGGATACTATTCTACTACTGCCTATTTGGTGTTTTTGGGACGCAATGCCATTTCTTGGAATTCTAAGAAGCAAGATGCTGTTTCTCGCTCCTCTACTGAAGTGGAGTATCGGGCAGTTGCAGATACTGCTGCTGAGCTTGCTTGGTTACAGTATCTTCTGAGTGATCTTGGTTTTTCGGTTACGTCTACTCCGGTTATTTTTTGTGATAATCTTGGTGCTGAGCGCTTGAGTGCGAATCCGATGTTTCATTCCAAGATGAAGCATGTTGCCATTGACTATCATTTCATTCGGGATTATGTGGAAAAAGGTATTGTTTGGGTGTCACGTGTGCACAGTGGAGACCAACTTTGCCGATGCTTTGACCAAGCCTCTTGCGCGGGCAAACTTTTGATTTGTTTGTGTCCAAGCTTGGCCTTCGCTTCTACGTCCATCTTGAGGGGGCGTATTGGATAGTTATATATTTATATTTATATTTGTAGTTATTTTACTATTCTACCCTGTGGGTTCCTATATATACTGTGTACTCTCACACTTCTATTCTTAATGACAATTGTTAATCACGCTTTATCGTAATACCACCACATTAAAGCAACCTTCAAAAGTCAAAAATCGACTTTGCGAAAGTTGATCGCGAATCAACTTTGGAAAACTTAATTCTTAACTCAAAAATCGATTTTCTAAAAGTTGATTTAGTGTTTTTTGTTCGGTGCACTTACAAAGTGTGGTGCACCGGTAAATCAACGGGATGCAAATAATAAAATCTTTTTTAATGGGCAAAGGAAGGTCTAAACTATAAGTTGTCAAGTTTCCCTTTGCCATTGCCCCTGGGCCCTGTCCATATAATACTATAAGTCGTCAAGGCAATAATACCTACAAAGTAATATGCATACCTCAACAACAAACAATTACAATAATTTAAAATAATAAGTTGGAAACCACAAAGGTTGAGTTAATCTCCACACATTCCAAATCATTATTAGAATAATATCCTTAATTCCTTATATTGACAAATTCTCGTCCCTTAATTAGTAGTACCTAACAAACAATTAATAGCCAATCATATGTATAATAGAAATTCTGCACGCGTTTGTTTGAGTGTTGTAAATAAACTTCCCCAAGTTCCCAACTTAAAGATTGAATTTCTTGATTAGTATATATACATGCATCATCTGCCCCATAAAGAACACGCTCCAATTATATATTCTTCCCTTAATTACTGCCTTGAAAGAAAAGAAAACAAAATAACAGCATGAATATTCGAGCTCTTGTACCTAGCTTTCTTCAATGGCAGCTTTTGCTACTAATTATTGTTCTTTCGTCTTGCCGGTTTTTTTCACTCAGCCATGCAGCAGCCACCGGCGGCAAGTGGGATCTGCTGCTTCCAAATATAGGCATTGCTGCAATGCACGTTCAGCTTCTCAACAATGACAAAGTCGTCATTTTTGACAGAACTGATTTCGGCCTATCCAACATCTCCTTGCCTAATGGCCAATGCCGAAGTGATCCCAAAGATCTTGCCGTGCCTGTAGATTGCACTGCACATTCTGTGGAATACGATGTTTCGCCAACACCGTCGCCCCTCACGGTTCTTACAGATACTTGGTGCTCCTCGGTGCCGCCATGCCAAACGGCAGGTTGGTCCAAACCGTGGATTCAATGACGGGACAGTGCTGTTAGACTTTTCTCGCCGTGCTCAGCTGGTTCATGTGACTGGCTAGAAATTCAAAACGCCCTATTTCAAAGAAGATGGTATGCAACCAATCACATACTTCCAGACGGCCGACAAATCATCGTCGGTGGTACGTGGGCATTTAATTATGAGTTTTATCCCAAATCAGCAGGCGATACACAAGCGATCTATCTGCCTTTTCTTGAACAAACCCATGATGGAGGTATAGAGAACAACTTGTACCCGCTTTATCTTTCTCAACCCGGATGGAAATTTGTTCATTTTCGCAAATAATCAATCTATATTGTTTAATTATAAAAACAATGTTGTCGTGAAGACATTCCCTCAAATCCCTGGTGGTGATCCGAGAAGCTATCCCAGCACAGGGTCGGCAGTTCTTTTACCATTAACAAACCTTCAAGGAGTAGCGACTGCTGTTGAAGTTCTCGTATGTGGTGGTGCACCAAAAGGCGCCTACAACAACGCCAGAATGGCATATTCGTTGATGCATTGAATACTTGCGGAAGAATTAAGATTTCTGATCCAAATCCTCAGTGGATAATGGAGACAATGCCTACGGCTAGGGTCATGAGCGATATGTTGATATTGCCCAATGGTAATGTCTTGATTATAAATGGAGCATCCGCTGGTATTGCTGGATGGGATCTAGCCCGGAACCCTGTTCTAAATCCAATCATCTACCGACCCAATCAGCCGATCGGATCAAGGTTTGAAAACCAAAATCCTTCCACTATACCTAGAATGTATCATTCCACAGCAATCTTACTTCGAGATGGAAGAGTTTTAGTCGGAGGCAGCAATCCGCATGAAGGGTACGCCTTCAGCGGCGTTCTATTCCCTACAGAGTTGAGACTGAAGCGTTTTCCCCATCGTGACTTGGATTCAAGTTTTGATCAGCTGCGTCCGAATATTCTCGTCCCAGCTTCTCAGACACAAGTTACTTACGGACAAAAACTGAAAATCCAGTTTGCAGTTTCAGGCTTCCTACGAGGGAATTTGGTATCGGTGACAATGGTGGCGCCGCCTTTTACTACACATTCATTTTCCCAAAGTCAAAGATTACTGGTGCTTGGAGGGGGTGTTGTCAGCAATGCTGGAAGGTCAAAATATCAGGTGGGGGTGACAATACCTAGTACAAGCAACCTAGCACCATCAGGATATTATCTATTATTTGTGGTTCATCAAGACATTCCAAGCAAAGGCATTTGGATCCATCTCCAATAAAATAATCCAGCACAACAATTTTTAATTAATATGAATATCCCTCCCTTTTTATGATTCTCATTCGTGAGAAAGAGCTTAAAGAAATTGTACTTCTTGTTATATATATACATGTTTGATACATACAATACAGTAATTTATTTATTAGACATGGTGTAAGTATTTAGCTAAATTGTTTTCCATTTTGATATCATTCGATCTGTTTAACAACTGAGAGGTATATAATTATTATTATTATTATTGTTGTTGTCGTCGTTGTTAAACAAAATATACATTCTTTTTTCAATATATTTATCTCGGGAAAATTCACTGAAAGTGTTTAGATTGTGAAGTGAAAAATGTAATATGAATGAAATTGTAACTAACGCGCTTTTATCTAATTCTGTAGTCTACACTTAACTTGCACAAGTTAAGTTTATACACATAATACACAAAATTGTGGAGGGGTTAGAATGATAAAATATTTACTGAATTTGATAAAATAATGTAATGAGAGATTTATTAATCCTTTTAGAAACAAAATAATTCACACCGGCGGTCAGCGACCAAAATTAAAAATTCATCAACGGACAACGGGCATTTGGTATGATCTAGTACTCCCTCCGTTAAACGCAATCCTGAGGCTGTACGTGATAGACTATATTAGTTTGGAGTGGTGCTTAATGTGATTTTTTAAGTTTCATTAATTAATCTTTTCTAAACACTTTAACGTTGACATCATACCGAGAGTGCCACGTGTTATGTGAATAATTAAGGCATCTCCAGTCATAAAACTTTTAAAAGGTTTATGACTATGCCACATCATATATGTATGAACATTTTCGATATAATCATTTTTCTCTACAACAGATGAACATTTTATAAAGTTTTATATGATGGACCCACTACACATAATTTTTTTGGAATGAATGGCGAGAAGACGTAAATATTTCATCAATCGAGTAGAAGACGCTTTTTAAAACTTTTGCATAAAGGACAAAACTATTTATTCATCAATCAAATTCACTTGTGTTCAAATTCACTGCTTAAATTCAATTTGACTAAATTCATCGTTTAAATTCACTATTTTTCAAAATTCATCGTCGAAATTCACTAATTTTCGGGATTCACCATCGAAATTCACTATCGAAATTCACCGATTTCGGGATTCACTAGGAGATTCACCGATTTTCGGATTCACCGTTTTTCATTCTTCTCGCTTATAAAATTATGCAATGTTGTCATCCCATATAAAAATATGTAGTTGTCTCCTTCTTAAAAATATTTCAGATTGTTGTGTCCCTATCCCTAATTTTCCATAATTTTTTTTCTCTACTACACACAAACTAAAAAAAAAAAAAAAAAAAGGACACTTTGCAGCTTTTCTCTTGGTTTGAATCGGTTCATTTTTCCAAAGCTTTTGTTTAAAGCTTTGCACAATCATCACTAGTCCAATAGTATAAAGCTTTTCATAAAGCTTTGGAAAAAAAAATAAACCTCTTGTTGGAGAAGCTCTTATACTCATGTCAAACGCCGCCAAATCTGAACAGGAAAATATATATATATATATATATATATATATATATATATATATATATCGTAGGTTACGTATGTTCCTATAATATGTGGTGCGACCTGAAAGGTTGAAGTCCCACTGTCTTTAACGTGAATGACGTATGTCAACCTCTACTTCGAAATTCAAATCATTGCCTATCAGTTCAAGGAGTTGTTTTGTATGCACTTGGATAGATGCAATCAATCAGTAGGATTGTGGATCGAGGAGTGTCAATAAAATTTCCTATGATGAGGTAGAGAATCATCCGTGTCAAAATAAAATTGGAATGCGGGTAATTGGACCTCGAAAGGATGATCACAACTTTTTCCAGTTATTCAAGGGAATATGCCTGCAAAACACACATAACGTGAAATGGGCCAAGAGTTGTTCAACGGGTGGCCACTTCGATACTCAAGTCAATATTTGATAGATAGATAGATGTCTAAATGACCATAATTTCGAGCGGAGTGTGCGTAAACCTGAGTATGGAGGATAAAGATCCATTTATATAGAGCTCCATCCTGGAGTTAATGAATTGGTGCACGTTTTGATTATGGGAGCGGAGATCGTGGAGCAGTTATAACTTTGGACGTAACTGAGCGACAATCTCGGAGGGATTACCGTTATAGTTACCATCGTGGAGTAAAGTCTGTGTAATGTCTGAGTGCACATTTAATGAAGAGTTACTATTATCTGTGATCAGAGCTACCCCTCACCGAGCGAATATAAGTTACCAATGTGAGCCTACACTATGTCAGCAAAAATAGACCGTAGACGTCCTGCTTCATGCTGGCTATACGAGACAGAGGATGACTTGCGTCATGTCAGATAGAGGACGACATGCCTCGTGTCGGTTAATATCATTATAAGAAGACTCGCGCTATGCTGAAGATGATTGTGCTAATTGAGACCCAAATCGAGCTGACCTATTACGACTCCTTTTTTGAGATGACCCGGTTAAGCCTGAAGAGTGCCACGTGTCGGGTGAATGAGTATACCATGTCGGTTTTGTTTAACATGGACTTTTTGTTGTATCCACCAACAAACATGTGATTAGTTTTCAATTACTACCTCCGTCCCATATTATAAGTCATCATAGTAATTTTCGTCCGTCCCACATTATAAGTTATTCTCACATTTCAATGCAATTATTAATGCCCTTTTTCCTGTTTTACTCATTTCAATGTATAACCTTTCACACACCATTTAATGAATCAGCACAAGGATATTTTAATCCAAAACTACCAAAGTTGGTTATTGAGTTTCTTAATCAGTGTGCATAAAAGTAGAATGACTTATAATATGAGAGGTAGTACTTTAGTTTTTTTTTTCGAAACCGGATATTTTATTAGATAAAATTGTACAAAAATTACACCTTAGCAGAAAAAATTGTAAAAGTACACGTCAAAATACTAATTACATCCAAGCTACTTTAAGATCTCGAGCTTTACGAATTGCCTCAGAAATAGAGAACGTCTTCGGGGGCCTTTGGGTGTTGCTTCCATGTACTATCTGGTTCCTCCAATACCTTGAAAAAGTTCCCGGTAGAGAAATCTCCAAAATTTGATGTGTCGTGCTTATACATATTTGTACTTAAGCATCTCCGGAGCCACAAAGAGGTATCTGTGGACGAAATAAAAAGAGGCCAATGTTGGTGGTGAACCACATTTCCACATATGATGAGTCCAACTGCAGTCCCGTAATGCATGCTGGGAAGTTTCCAAAAATGTACCACATAAAGAACAAGTGCCATCCTCAATGATGTGCCTTGAGGAAATAAGAGCCGCCGTTGGTAAGGCATTTTGATGAATCTTCCAGATGAGAAGATTGCCCCTTAATGAACCTTTAATAGACCAAACTTGCTTCCAAAAAATAGTAGAAATTTATGGAGGAGGTGGGAGTTGCTGGAGGGCAAAATAAGCATACTTCACAATGAATTTGCCAGTCGAATCTGGAAGCCAAACAAAATTACCTTGGTCGTCAACACCGATAATACTACGGAGGGAATTTTCTATGTGACTGATGTTCCGCCAAATAAAAGAGCTTGTGGGCTTTGACATCAAAAGGAAAGACGTACTTTTGCCTTATGATCTGAACCCATAGCTTGCCTTGATTTGTTAAAAGTTGCCACACGAGCTTGGTTAGAAAAGCGTTGTTCATTCCTTGAGCTGACCGGATGCGTAATCCACCATGTAATTTGGGACGACAAATATCTTTTCAGGACACGAGGTGTAGGCCCTTTCTGTTGTCATCATGCCCCCAGAAAAAAGATCATGCCATTTTATCAAGCTCAGTCGTTACAGAAACCGGAAGACGGACGGATTGCATATGATAGTACGGTGTCATGGTGAGCACCGTTTGAGTTAAGAGAGCTCGGCCTGCTGTAGAAAGTGTCGTAGCTTTCCAAGTTTGAAGTTTCGAACGGACCTTGTCGATGACCCCCATAAATTCTTCTTTCTTAACACGACCATGGTGTAGGGGGCTCCAAGATGGATGGTATGAGTCATGCCAAGTTCGCCTGCGATACAGCTAATAATTTACGGATCAGTATTGGGTGATGTGGTGAATTTTGACTTTGCCGCGCTAATTTTCTGGCCTGAAATACCACAGAAATAAGATAGAACACGGTCAATCTCCTGAGCTTGTTCAATTGTTGCCTCCACAAAAAGAAGAGGTAGGGGCCGATCAAGTCCCAATTATGATGATAAATAATCGGAGAGAATCCATCCAGTCCGGGGGATTTATAGGCCCCCATCTGGAAAACAGCTGCTCGGATTTCCCCTGTACTAACCGGTCGATTCAAAAGCCGTCTGTCCTCATGCGTTATGGAAGGAGAAAAAATGTCATCCGGAAAAGAGTAGAGAGTAATTGTTATTTAGGCAAAATGATTACTCCCTTAATATTAGGCATTTTAGAATAAAAGAACATTTATTATACATTTTTTTCATACTACCCCTAATTTATTATGGGATAAGATCCTAAATTACCCAATATGGAATATGTCAGGCAAAAAGAGCTATAAGAATTCTGGCATAGTCCTAAAATACTGTCATCTTTCTAAATGTGTCATAATTGACAATTAACTATATTTTTTTAGTAATGATACCGGCACAACGGTTGTGCCACAACGGTCATCTACACCGTTGATCATAATGAATCTAAATTGATCATTATGTAAATCTAAAAGAGTAGTGATAATGCCACAACATTATGCACAACACACTGTGAGACCATAGATTATGATGTGAGATCTACTGAATCATATGAGTCACATAAAAATCAATGACTTAAAAGTATGTTGTGGCATTTGTAGCGCACATTTTGTTGTGCCACAAACATTTCTCAATCTAAAATGATACACTATGCAGATAGTCGTTGTGGCACATCATTGTACCCGTCTGATTACTCTTTTTAGAGGCGTTTTAGGGCAAATTTCGAGTTGGTCCATGATCAACTATGAGTTGTGTTAGAAGTAATATCGTCGGATCAATCATAGATTGACCCGATTACACAGCGGAAGTATCGGATCTAGATCTAAACGAAACAAAATACATAAATTAAAGATCTAATCCTACAAGGGGGTTTAGGAGCTTACCTTTTTATGGTGCTTAACTCCAAGAACAAAAGGTCTCCAAGAACACGTGATTGAGAAGCCACAACCTTCCAACGTGTGTCTTCCAGCAACACCAGGTGGATGGTGTTTCCCGCCGCCGGACCTCCTTGATATGCTACCGGAATAATCTCGAAGATTATTCCAACTCGAAACCCGAAGAAAATAGCCGAAAATTCCAAGCTATTTTTCTTATGATAATGGCGTGTTAATATGTGTGTCAAAAGGCTTGGAAGAACTCTCTTTATATAGGAGAGTAAAACTTAACCTCCAAGGATTAAATAATTAAGAGATAATTATTACATTAATCCTTTATTCCAAATAAAAGATAAATAAAATGATTATCCCAAACAAATTAAGATAAATCATATTATTATCTAATATTCCATGCATTATCATTTAATACATAAAAGATAAATCACATGTCAAATAATTATCCAAGAAAACGAATTTCCTAATAATTAAATAATACAATAAAGATGCGCCACTTGCAAAACCCAAAATAAGGTCCATACGCATTTTACTATATTTGACCAATTTGGTCAAAAAAAGGTCAACACACCAATTCGGGCCGAGTCCACTAAAAATGTCTTTTCCGTGTATTTAATTATTCAGTCCAACTAAACAATTAATCCACATATCAATTAAATAGTCCAATCCAACTATTTAATTATAATTGAGGTGCAACGACGAGAAATCCAATTATGCTATTTCGGGAGCCACGTCGGGGACCATGGACCCATATTCGATAGGCTACAATAAATTAGATAAAATTATTCGCCGATGAATAATTATATCCAACCTATTAATTCGGGATTACACCACCATAAACCCAAATCAACTCTATCGAATATAGATAACTTACACTCAATTTATGAGTCGAAAGCGTCCACCGATATAATCATTACATACGGATAAATCCTCCATAGATCGCTCACTTCGAGTCGGGATATTTCCGTAAACCCTTCTCGAAACATATTATCCTTATTTACCATTAACTTGGTGATCGATTAGTTCACATATCCGACTAGTAGCTAATTAGTCTAAATATGAACTCGGCCGATCGATTAGTTTCTAGGGTCAACAAATAAGTGAACTGTCTCTCTACTTTCCGAGGGAAGGAATGGATTCCATATCTGTGATAGCACAGACTACTCACTCATCCCAGAATAGAGCCAACGAGAAGTGTTGGACCACATACTTCGAAGTGATCCTTACTAACACATCAAACTCTACCCTAGTCTAAGCGTTAAATGCCTCAGGATCACCTCAGATTAAGATTAATCCATATATGATCATCTTGTGATTCGATAAGACTTCTCGATTACGGAATTATATCGAGAACTCAAATCAAATCGGTCCAAATTTCTATATGATTATCATCATATATAAATGCCCCACTAGTACTTTATTACCGACAATCCGGATAAGATCATCACACCTAAAGTATTCTCAAGCATTATTAGCATATTAATCATGAGACCCATTACTCGATTAATCAACGCTACGGACTAAGTTAATTTTAAGTACATCTCACCAACTCAATCCTCTTGTGTATAGCCATACATGCACTGAGTTATGTGATTACATAAACGATGTACTTAGGGTTTTCAGTAGTGTCTTAATTATAAGCATACATGCATATAATAAGATGAATTATTAATTCTGTCTTAAAACAATTACATAATTGTCTTTCGGGCACTACGCCCAACAATCTCCCACTTGCACGAAAGACAAGTGGATTAATTGTTTTAGAGCACACCCTTTATATATATATATCTACAACATTCTCCCACTTGCTCAAAACAAGTGAGACATATCCCTAAAAATCATACCCTCCAAGCGCATCTTAGTAATTCATCCTTCCAAGCACGACCGGAGTGTGCCGCCACAGGTAGGTCGCTGACCGGCGCGCGTGCATTAGAATCCGAATACCATGTGACTGGTACATCGATCGGTAGGATGTCGGCTTGAGTCAATCTTTGGGATCGAAACATCGCTTTTCCATCTAATCCGGTGGTATGATTTCAATATGCCTTTGATTCAACATCGAGGACTAGATCGACTTAACGATCTTCCTTAATTCGACATAAAGTCGAATCAGCGTTATCACTTATATTCTAGTTTGCACCAATATACTAGCATATTATTCCTCATTCTCCCAAGATACTTGAGGATTCACTAAACATCCCATTTCGTATTCATCCGCAGAGTTTAGATAATCATTCCCGAGAGGTAGGGTAGACTACATCGTTGAATGTTGCATAAATGCAAGAATATCTTAACCAGGTGAATGGGTGGGATTGCCAATGATCGATTCTCGGATTTGAGCGAATCAACTCCTTTAGAATGAATCCCGATGGCATGTCGGACTTTGACTTGAGATAACACACCCATGTTGTTTCCAACTGTTTCAGTGTTACCATTCACAAACACTAATCTACATACTACTTCACTAATATTGATGCCCAGTCTACGAAAGACTTATCAACATTATGGTCAAGTCCACATATTAATATATATGACTTTGAAATGACCTAAAGGTTTGCTTTAATCCACGAAGGATATAAGCTATGGCGTGCATCCCGCCAAAGGTTCTTCTCGAATAAATTAAGATACCGTTAGTTTCAAAAAAGGTCTTAGGGAATCACCCCAATTTACGCTTTGTAACGAATCATTATTTGTTCTAAGCTAAAACCCTTCGTTTCGAATGAATTCAGATTCCGTTGTTCGGCAAGGAAGCCTCGTGAATCACCCTATTTCCTCGCTTTACGACGAAATCAAGCAAGACTGAGTAGTAAGAGAGATCACGGTCCGGTTAACTCTCTACCATACTCGACTTTTACTTGTGAAAGTTAAACTTTCCTATTCATTCTACTCTTCTTCATGTAGTTCCAATTACTCCCACTGGGCTGAGATGCTCGGTGGTTCTACAAGAGTTTCAACAGAACCTGAGTATCAATCTCCATTCACGGGGTTATGGCTTTTAAACCAACCTCTATGATCGAGATCCTACACAAACCCACAAAGGACTATAGGTCATCAATCAGCCTCTAGACCGTAAGGTCCTGCAATGGGTAATGGACAAACCATACTCCCACCGCTGCGTTGGGGTGGAGTGATATCTTGATCTAGTTTAGTAGTTTTTATTAGTGTTATCACCAACTTGCCGGTGTTGGATGTGGATCGAACAAATCGCTTAGTAACATCTTGAGTACAAATACTTCAAGATCTAAGGTTGTTATTTATAGACTCTATCGACCGAGTTTGACAAGATACCGTCATTCTCTCGAGTTTACGAGTTTTATAACCAACCTTTACTCAATGCATTAAGATATTTCACGACTTCGAACGTACGCAAAAATTCCAATCCTACCTTCAAGCACTCGGTGCTAAATGCCTCTATTTACGGAAGTAGGGTGAACCGAATTCACTCTTTTATCCACAAATGCATAGGCATCTTTTTAGGTAGACTTCTCGGTTTTTCGTAAACCGTTATTTTGCAACCAATATCTTAAATGAGTTCAAGAAATGTGATCGTAGCACATCAATAACTATGTAAGGCAAATTTGTGGTGTATCCTTTAGTGAAAACATTCCACTGGGAGGCGTGCCGAGCATCACCCAAGACTACGCGATAACCTATTTCCTCGAGTATGGAATACTCCATCTCTAGTGAAATCGAGATTTCCTCCAAATATTTTGGATAAACTTACCGGAGTCTCGAATAGTTGTCGACAATATGTCACTATTTCAAAAACTCCCACTAGCTTGTATCTTTCATATGACCCCGAAGGTTGATATGAACAAGCTATGTAACTTTTTTTTTAAATCTATTACCCTTTCCCGATTGAAAGGAAAACTTAGGCATTGTTCATTTGAGACAGTGTTCCTTTGACTCGAGATAGGAATCACCCTAAGCCGCCTTGAGATCTTGTCTTTAGGAATATGCACTAATTAATAGAATAGAAAGAAGCGTTTATCAAAATACGGACACCATTTATGTTTATATAGTTTAATATGTGTTACATATACCTATTCAAAGATTTCTTAGTGGTTCGACTTTATCAAACAAAAGTCCGAGTCTTGGGTTCTGTATACGAATGTTACATTTATCGTCAATAAGACAAACAAATTATCCTATTGAAAAAGAATACTTTCGTTCCAACGAATCCGAAAACAGAAAATGAATTTTCTGTGATACTCAAGAATTGAATCCGAGATTCATTTCCTTGTATCACTCCCACTAGTCTATCTGAAATTACTGCCCGTTGTCTATTTTATTTATCGTTTAATGCAAAGCTACCTAGTTCTTCCTAAGAACTTTGGCTTTCGAGAAAATTGCTAGGATGCATTGGTCGCTGATCCAAATCACTTTCCTTATCCTCTAATTTCCAATTTATTAATTTTCCGGTTTAGCCTTAAAACTACGTAGTTTAGGCGACTAACACGTATAAACGTTCTTTCCCATTCTCGACTTTCCTTAGATGGAAACAGTCTTGAACAAGCAGTTCGTTTGAGTAGTCACTACTCTTGAATTGTGGGATGTTTAGTGTTACTTGCTTGGACTATCGATTTTTCTAATCGTCAAATCATAAGACCAAAGCTCCCACTAGTCTATCGGTTCCAAATACCGTCTAACTAGCAATACTTAGTATTTATGATTTTTTCAAATATTAGAACATCACCTAGAACTAAGCTCCCACTAGTTTATCGGTTCCAAATACTTGCCTAACTAGCAATGTCGTGTTCATGATGTTTCAAAGATTATAAAATCTCCGAACTAAGCTCCCACTAGTTTATCGCCCCAAATACCGTCTAACTAGTAACGCTTTATTCTTGTTTTTCCAATGAATGGAAAAACTCTAGTGCAGATCCATTACACATTTCTAATGATTCGGAAAACAACAAATCATAAGTCTAAGGCTCCCACTAGTTTATCAGTTCCAAATACCGTCTAACTAGCAACGCCTTATGTATATGATTTTCCGATTTTTCAATTTAGAAATTTGTTGTGTAATTACACTTTTAAAATTCATTAAATGAATTTTATATGATAGTCCTATGTCATCTTTTGTAAACTAAGTATGGTCGTCTCTCGTTCAACACGAGTGACACCCGTGACATACCTATACTATGTCACTTAAGTTTTTAAAAGGCTCAAGAGAAAAAATCTCTTCCGAAAAATTTACTGCATTGTTTTCCACATTTTTAATGAAGTCCTATTACTAACAATTTAGTAACCTAGAGATTAAAGTTGTAAATAAACATGACAGAAAGTTAAATTCAAAAAAATAAATTATCACTACTTGATTTTTATTTTAGGAATAATAAACTATAAAATGTTTATCCTACCATTCCAAGGATTTAACCTCGCATAGTACTATCCGAGAGGGTCGATATCAGCACTATGACGGTTAAACTGAGACAATCTCTCTCAATGATTAAGCTTCGAGAATCGAACATCTCACGGGAATCAAACATCCCGGACTTTAATCATTGATTACCTTCCTTTTCTAGCCTAGATATTTCGAAAATATCCATAAAGAGTGTGACCTACTATATCAGATCTCAGAGTACGCCCCGAGTATGCCTACGAGGGGCAGGTCAGTGACCCGACGAGTACCCGAAATCCTATCCTTTCGGAGACCAAGCCTTGAATTTTGATAGCGGTGAACACCATCCGAAGGGGGCCGAAATCAAAGCAGCACGAGGTGTCACCATTCTCTCACGTGCTTGCATCTATAGTAGAGGCCGTGGGGTTGGCTGTCGCCTTCCCTGCTCTCACTCAATATTTTGAAAAAGTGGTGGGTTTACTAATTACGATTTTGTCCTTGACAATAAGAAACAATAAATCAAAGTACTCCGAATAGGGTCGGTTATGTAGGCAAGCCTACGCCGTCGTATTCATTGGAACATATGTGACAGTTCAGGCCAATCC
The DNA here is from genome assembly GCA_026214975.1 of Gentiana macrophylla. Classification (NCBI taxonomy): domain Eukaryota; kingdom Viridiplantae; phylum Streptophyta; class Magnoliopsida; order Gentianales; family Gentianaceae; genus Gentiana; species Gentiana macrophylla. Next base: position 20,744 of record JAOBSW010000039.1, on the reverse strand, counting down.
GGCAGAGAAGCCCGCTTAGCCCGAAGGCTTATCGGCTATGCTAAGTCCTATCGAACACCCGTAACGCATATCACACGTGGAGGGAGTCGATTGAGCGAAGCTCGGTTGAACTCGCCCAACCATGGTTAGACCATTTCGAACCCATGTACTAAGATTCTCCGATTTCTAAATTGTAACCCAAAGCGTAATCTCTCGCTTCTGCGCTAAGGTGGGTTCACTAAGAAGCCATCACCGAAAAGCTCAACGATTTATCCAAGTGGGATTCACCGAGAATCCATCACTAAAATCGTAACGATTGACAAAACCCGGGTCCTCGGTTTTATAATTAGCTACTTATTATTTAACTACCACATATTAAATTAATAAGCATTCATACTAATTATTCGAGTTATACATGCCTAATTTATTCGAAATAAACTAGCTACATGTATGCATTGGAGTGGATTCATGATATGATGCATGTCATGGTAATTTTCCGGTTATATCATACAATTTTCGATCATACACGAAAAAATAATGGAAAAAATAAATACCGAGATGGATCATTGGTACCCCCGTATCTAACCTATTAAAAAAAACACAAACCCTAACTAGGGTTTACTATTTTCTAATATGCTGCTGCTGCGTATTATCGAAGATCGGAAATCCAAACGAGCCTTGATCGTCATGAAACTTTATGGATCTGTTCTTCACTCCTCCTACTTCAATCTGAACGGTTGGATCTTCGTATCAATGGTCCAATTTTCTCCAGCAATCCGCCGATCTAACTGCTGCATCTGTTTATAACTGCGGCGCAACAGTGTCTTCCTGGGGACGATCGGGCATCGAGACAAATCCCGATCGACCTTAAGTTTTTAGGGCTTGTTCATAACAACATGGTAGTCGATCTGAACGGTCGGATCTTCGTTTCAACGGTCCAATCTCTTCCAGAAATTCGACGAACTCACAGCTAGGGTTTTAATGCCTGCTGTGCTTTTCTGTTACAGCAGCAACTTTATAGCAGCGATCGGACATCGAGATCGACTCCGATCGTCACGAAAGTTTGAGGGCATGTTCTTCAACTTTTATTCTTCATTCTGACCGGAGGAATTGTCGTTTCAACGGCTCAAACTCCGGGAAAAAATAAAAAACGGAACAGCAACAAAACAGATCTACTTCTAGCGAATTAAAATTACAAAATTTCCTATACTCATATAAACGAATTTATATGAGTTTACAATAGATCTAACGAGTAAACAATACCAACCCCAATCCATCTCTTCAACCACAACAATCACAAGCATACATCATGATTAAAATTTCGAATTTACCAAAAAAAACGAAATAAAAACACCTAAAACATGCTTTTCCACTCCTAGATCTAAAATTCATATACTTTGATCGTTAGATCAAAGGCTCTGATACCACTTGTTAGAAGTAATATCGTCGGATCAATCATAGATTGACCCGATTACACAGCGGAAGTATCGGATCTAGATCTAAACGAAACAAAATACATAAATTAAAGATCTAATCCTACAAGGGGGTTTAGGAGCCTACCTTTTTATGGTGTTTAACTCCAAGAACAAAGGGTCTCCAAGAACACGTGATTGAGAAGCCACAGCCTTCCAACGTGTGTCTTCCAGCAACACCAGGTGGATGGTGTTTCCCGCCGCCGGACCTCCTTGATATGCTACCGGAATAATCTCGAAGATTATTCCAACTCGAAACCCGAAGAAAATAGCCGAAAATTCCAAGCTATTTTTCTTATGATAATGGCGTGTTAATATGTGTGTCAAAAGGCTTGGAAAAACTCTCTTTATATAGGAGAGTAAAACTTAACCTCCAAGGATTAAATAATTAAGAGATAATTGTTACATTAATCCTTTATTCCAAATAAAAGATAAATAAAATGATTATCCCAAACAAATTAAGATAAATCATATTATTATCTAATATTCCATGCATTATCATTTAACAAATAAAAGATAAATCATACGTCAAATAATTATCCAAGAAACGAATTTCCTAATAATTAAATAATACAATAAAGATGCGCCACTTGCAAAACCCAAAATAAGGTCCATACGCATTTTACTATATTTGACCAATTTGGTCAAAAAAGGTCAACACACCAATTCGGTGAGTCAATTAAAAATGCTCTTTTCCAGTGTATTTAATTATTCACCCAACTAAACAATTAATCCACATATCAATTAAATAGTCAATCCAACTATTTAATTATAATTGAGTAAACGAACGACGAAATCCAATTATGCTATTTCGGGAGCCACGTCGGGGCCACATGGGCCATTCATTAAATTTACAATAAATTAGATAAAATTATTCGTCGATTAATAATTATATCCAACCTATTAATTCGGGATTACACCACCATAAACCCAAAATCGAACTCTATCGAATATAGATAACTTACACTCAATTTATGAGTCGAAAGCGTCCCATGATATAATCATTACATACGGATAAATCCTCCATAGATCGCTCACTTTGAGTCGGGATATTTCCGTAAACCCTTCTCAAACATATTATCCTTATTTACCATTAACCCCAGGTGATCGATTAGTTCACATATCCGACTAGTAGCTAATTAGTCTAAATATGAACTCGGCCGATCGATCGCTTTCTAGGGTCAACAAATAAGTGAACTGCCTCTACTTTCCGAGGGAAGGAATGGATTTCATATTCGTGATAGCACAGGACTACTCACTCATCCCGAATAGAGAGCCAACGAGAAGTGTTGGACCACATACTTCAAGTGATCCTTACTAACACATCAAACTCTACCCTAGTCTAAGCGTTAAATGCCTCAGGATCACCTCGTGATTAAGATTAATCCATATATGATCATCTTGTGATTCGATAAGACTTCTCGATTACGGAATTATATCGAGAACTCAAATCAAATCGGTCCAAATTTCTATATGATTATCATCATATATAAATGCCCCACTAGGTACTTATTACCGATAAATCCGGATAAGATCACACACCTAAAGTATTCTCGCAGCATTATTAGCATATTAATCATGAGACCCGTGCTCGAGTTAATCAACGCTACGGACTAAGTTAATTTTAAGTACATCTCACCAACTCAATCCTCTTGTGTATAGCCATACATGCACCGAGTTATGTGATTACATAAACGGCGACTTAGGGTTTTCGGAGTGTCTTAATTATAAGCATACATGCATATAATAAGATGAATTATTAATTCTGCTTAAAACAATTACATAATCACTTTTCAAGGTACTACGCCAACAAGTTGGAGGTGTCAAACTAATAAAATTTGAGAATATATATTCATGAACAGTGAACACTTATTTATAGGAAAAAACTAACTATTTAAAATATTTGATTGACTAAAAAGTCGTGACATGGTTTTTTTTCTTTCTTTCTTTCTTTTTGGTGTGATGATTGGTCTAGGACGATCAAGAATTAACTGTGTTTTAAAAAGGTCAGCCGCTTATTCACAGGTGCAACGAAATTCCATGGATATTTTTAAGGGTAACTTGAAGAAATATGTTCGAAAAGTAAATATTTGGAAAAAATATGTCTCGACTCATATGGCGCGCATGTGTCATTCATGCGGTGCGCAGTGCTCGTGCGGCACGCATGCGGCCCTCGTGCGGCGGAAGCAGACATATTTTTCAAATGTTTACTTTTCAGGCATATTTTTCTAGGAAAATGAAATGTGCACTACACATTTGTGTAATGCACAAACCACTACATGCATGGTATCCATTGATTAAATATTTATTGTGATGGGTCCCAACAAAATATGTGGTGTTGATTATGTTGTGTCTGATGGCGGACCTACATATATAAATAGGGGGCAATCGCCCCGTTAATCCGAAAAAATACACTAAAATTTGTACGATACATATAGTTTGCCCCTTAAATTTTTTATTTGCCTTTAAAAATTTTACTGCCCCCACTTACCCGAGATCCTGCGTCCGCCCCTGGTTGTGTAAGATGTTGTGATAAAATAAGTAGTGGATGTATCACTACTCATTTTTCTAATGTTTTTCTTTTCGGACATATTTCTTTCAGTTTCCCTATTTTTAATCTAGAAATGATAAAGGCCTTGAAGATTGGATCACAGGACAGATAACGAGGATAGTATTAGATAATACTTCATTCCTCCCAAAATATAAGTCATCTTAACGATTTTACATAGATTAAAAAAAGGTTAAATATCATTAATGTATAACTAAAATGCCTAATACACCATTTGCCTATCATAAATGCAACAATTCTAATGTGGTTGAATGATTATAAATTAGAGGTAAGATGTGGAAAACGCCTATAAATACTCTCTTGGTATTGTGAATGACTTATACTATGACACAAAATGAAAAAGCTAGAATGACTTATATTTTAGAACAATGAGTATATATGTATTGTTTGGCATGAACAAGGTATCATCATAGTGGTTTACACTAGGTCATAACCCGACAGATACCAGGGTTCGAGTCTCGCTAATGGCGAAAAAGGGTGCGTCTATATATATATATATATATATGTATTTCAGGTGTAATTGTTGGTAATTATCACTTAAAACTAGAATAGTCATGAGAAACCGGAAACACCCTACTGTCAGAGAAAATTCCCTGCGGCGGCGGACTGAACCTTTCTCATCGGAGATGGACCAAGATCCTCTCAAGTAACTTTACCCTTAAGTTACTGTTTTTACATATAATGAACTAAACTACGTAGTTTTGGAAAAAGTTAATCAATGGCTAGATGTTTTACACTTTGGGGGCGTGTGGTTGGATCATGCATACTTGAGAGAATATCCTCTCAAGTTACTTGAGAGGATCCTATCCCATCGGAGATTCCCTGCGCTTCCTTCGGACTCGCCATGGAGAGGGAGCTAAATTAGGGAGAGGAAACTGCGTTGACCATTTCTACGGGCTGGTCGGACGAGGAGCGCGATCTGCGGGCTCGGAGCTTGATCGGCAAGATGCTTTCGTCGAAGGAAATCGATATTCGAGGGCCACGTACTACGCTTCGGAAATCTTGGGGATGCAATTTCACGCTGATTGAATTAGAAATTGCGTTGGCCTTTTCTACAGGATCGTCGGAGGAGGAGCGTGATCTGCAGGCTCGGAGCTTGATCGGTAAAATGCTTTCGCCGAAGGATATCGATATTCGGGGGCCACATACTACGCTCCGGAAATCTTGGGGTTGCGAAATTACGTTGATCAGATTAGCCAAAAATATTTTCCAATTTGTCTTCAATAGTGTGGCTGATGCTGTGAGGGTTTTGGAAGGGGAAAATCGTGTTTTCATGGATATCTGATTGCATTGAAATTTTGGAATCATGGTTGGGAATCCATTGCGGGTTTCTTCGAAAGCTCTGATTTTTGGGTTCACGTTATTGTCCTACCGACTCATCTTTGCACCCGGTTGGTGGGAAGACGAGGGGCGGAGTATTGCTGTCAAATTGGGGAGGAGGTTGCTTCGGGGAAGTGGTTTCTGCGGCTCTGAGTTTCTTTGAGCTTGACAGAGCCGTTGAGGCGTGTCTTGCGTTCGGAAGTGGGTGGTGTTGGGGTAACCACGTTGATTCAGTATGAGCGGTTGCCGAACTTATGCTACCATTATGGTGGGGTGGACCATACCTTGAGGTTTTGTTCTTTTTCAACACAGGAATTGACGTTGGAGGAGAAGAAGGCGTTACCTTATGGTGCGTGGCTGAACGCGTTGCTGCGTTCAAACTTACGAGTGGTGGTGGAGATTGGTGAAGGTGAAACCCGTTGCTCGGGGGCCTCTCGGCCCGGTGGGGGTGATGGTGGTCTTGGGTTGTCTTCTGCGTTGGCAGTGGTGCCCTTTGTTCCTTCCCAAGCTCGGGTAAGGCCTTTGCATGGGGGGTGAAGGCCGAAGATGTGGTGGCGGGGCAATAGAGGGCGAGGAAGAGTTGGCCAACTTTCCGGTGAACGTACCTCATGTTTTCTCGGTTGCACCAGGAACAAATTTTGGGGGCTCTTCTTTGCATCAGATCCCTATGCAAGTTATGGAGTGTAGCCAGAGATTGCGGTTTCAACTTTTAAACGGTTAGATCGACAAGGAGGTGGGGTCTCAACTTCTATTGCACCAGTTGGGGGAAAGACAAAGCAAAATACCTTTGTGGATGGTGAAGTGCAGTTGAAGAAAACTTGTGTTTTGACTTTCCCGATGAAGCCTGCAGTTCGGATCCTAAAGGCCATTGTAGATAAATTTAATCCACACATTTTATTTTTGTTAGAAACAAAACATAGTCGAAGTAATTTGAGTACGTTCGTTGCATTTTATGGATTCCAAATGCTTTAGTAGAGTGACGGTTCCTGTGGGGGCTAGCTCTTCTTTGGCGTGATGATTGTGACTTGAGTATCTTGACTTATAATCCGGGCTATATAGACGCGGTCATTAGTGATCCGGGTTTGGCGGTTTACGGGCTTTCATAGAAACCCTGAGGCGGTGGAAATGCGTCATTCCTGCGACCTCTTCTGACGGTCACACTCTTTGCGCACTGTGCCTTGGTTAGTGGCTGGAGATTTTGATGAGATACTTAGGCAGATGGAACAAGAGGGGCCTTATGAGCATCCTTATCGGCAAAATGTGGGTTTCCAGAGAGCCCTCACTTTGTAGTATTAGATCTTGGATATATGAGGCTCCATATACATGGTGCAACATGCATCCGGTAGGGCCACCTACCAGAGCAAGAATAGACAGGTGTTGCGAATTTTGAATGAAGGCATTTATTTCCCGGCATACATTGTATCATTTGTCAAGCTCAAGATCGATCATATGCCTTTTCTTATTTAAGATGTCAATCCGTTCGGAGAGAGGTCAGGTGAAAGCCCATACCATAATATGACACCTTCTAGGTTCGAGATGTAGAGTTTGAGAAGAAATTCTTGGCATCGTGGCAAGCTCGGCCGGTTGGGGTATGATCGATATAGTATCACATATTGTGGATGTGCGTGGGAGCTACGGGCTTGGAGCAAGGCGAATCACATGGCTATTCGTGAGCACATAAGCAAGAGGAGGAAAATCTTAGGCTCCTCCGGGAGTCCATGGCATATTCAGTGAGGAGGAGTGGTGTATCTTGCAGAGATTGATTATTGGTACACGTTGGATGATGAGTATTGGAGATGTAAAAGGAGGAGGAGCGGCTGATTGCTATGGATAGGAACACCGAGTACTTCCATCATAAAGCCTCTTCACGCCGGGCAAGGAACTCCATCCACCTTTTTTACGCTTGCGCGGGTGTTTGAGGAGGAGCCGGTGGTTGGAACGTATTGTAGTTGATTACTTTCAACAAATCTCATGACCAATGGGGCGAATGTTGATTTAGAGGATCTACAGTTTTTGGTCTTAGAAGAGTCGCAACGGCAGGGGCTAGCAGTGCCATTCACCGAGCAAAAGGTCCATTGTGCTTTGAAGCTGTTTTCGGGGAGGAAATCTCTGGGGCCGGATGCGATACACGTTATTTTTCTGCAAAAAATTTGGCACATTCTTGGACGGATGTTCTGGAGGTTGTGCTAGATGTTTTGAATAATGGGGTTGGACTAGGACGTATCATTCATACTTTTATTATTTTAATATTGAATGTTGCTTTACCTTCGTGGATGACGGATCTATGGCCAATCTCCTTGTGCAACTCGATAAATAAGATGTAGTGGTTAATCGACTGAAGACTGTTATTTGTGAAGTGGTGTCTGTGAATCAAAGTGCTTTTGTGTCTGGCAGATTGATAACGGATAATATGATGATAGCTTTTGAGGAATTTCACTCTTTGAAGGCAGGGGCGGCGGAGAGACATAATCATGCGGCTTTGAAAATTAATACGGCCAATAATTTTGATAGAGTAGAGGGGAAATATTTATGGGAGGTGATGGATCGGATGGCGCTTTCCCCTCCTTTTGTTGGCCTTATCAGGATGTGTGTGACTTCTTCTACATACAGGTGCTCATCAATGGCCGGCCCAACCGGTTTATTGTTCCATCTCGGGGTATCAGACAGGGAGATCCGTTTTCACCTTTCATTTTCATTATATGTGCATAAGGTCTTATAGCCTTTATTAATAGCTACTTCAGTCAGGGGTTGCTTTGGGGCATTCGCTTTGGGTCTGTTGAGGGGGTGGAAGTGTCCCGCACGTTGTTTACAGACGATAGTATACTGTTTTTTGAGCTGACAGATGAAGTGGTGGAGAATATGATTGAGCTGTTCAAGAGATATGGACCTTATCCGAGCAAGCTATTAACTTCCATAAGTCTAGTTTATATTTTAGTGGCCCGGTGCCGCTTGTGGGAGGAATTTATGTGGCGCTATGATACCGCTCGGAGATGGCTCGGGAAATATTAGGGGCTTCCTTATGTGACAGGCGCAAGAAAAGCCGATATTTTCTTTTATGATGGAACCAATATGGAAAAACTATCGGGATTGAAGGATAAGTCGTTGTCTCCGGCGGGAGAGAGGCGGTGATCAAGTCGGTCATGCAATCCATCCCGACTTTCATTATCTGCAAGTGCTTCAAGGCCCTCGCCAATATTGTGCATGAGATAGTGAATGAGATTAGGGAATTTTTCTGGGAGGACACAGAGCATTGGCGGAAGGTTCATTGGAGCCACTGAAACATGTTGTTTGTCGAAAAATTTGGGTGGGGTGGACTTCGGGGACCGGGAGTGCTTTAATATGGCTCTTTTGGCGAAGCAGATTGGCGCCTATCTCACCCCGGGTCTTTGGTTGGTCAGGTGCTCCGGGCGAAGTACTTCTCGGGGGCACTTTTTTTTTGTGTCGGGGCTCACGGCATGGCCCTCTTTTATGTGGCGTAGTATCCTTGAGGGGCGGGACCTTCAGTTAAGTGGCATGAGATGGAAGGTCGGGGATGGATCCTCAGCTTTTGTTTTCCAAGATGCCCGGACCATTTTCAAGCCGTCCTTCCAATTTTTTTGTGGGGCACACTTGTCGTCTCAACACTGTGAGTGGCTGATTTGCGACTTCCGGGGGCGCGGAGGTGGAACGTTAGTTTGATCCGGAGCTGGTTCTCTCTCCTTGGGAGTGTGATTCTATTCAAACACTCCATTGACGTAGGGGCAACATAGGGATAATAAGGTTTGGCATTATGACCGGAAAGGCATCTATACGGTCAAACGGGTATTATTTGGCGGTCTCTCTTTATAGGGTTGGGCATGTCGGTATGGGGGCATCTTCATTCGTCGGGTTCGGATTATGTGTTAAGATGGTGCTAGTGGTCTTGTTGTTCACCACTTGGCTTGCCCATTTTCTATGGAGGTTCTTACATGATTGTCTTCCCATTGCGAAATTTGATGAAAAGGGGTATAAGTGATCACGGATGCCTCGCTTGTGGTCGGTTCTATGAGTCGGCGTGGCATGTGCTTTTCCAATGTGAGCTCGTTGCACGGTATGAGAGTTAACAATTTTTACGGGTTAATCCAGAAATCATAGCTCTGATTTCAAGAATTTTTCACTCGACTCTTGCTCGGGTTGATGTGGGTGGAGATGGCATAGTTTGTTTGGGTTATGTGGAAAATTTGGAAGGCTCGTTGTAATGCCGTGTTTGATAATCGACGGTATAATGATCTGGATCTAGTCTGCGCGCAGATTGTCGCAAAGACAAGATTATAAGGAGGCTTGAGCTCGACTCTCGTCCACCGCATCCGTGTCTTCTTTAATAGATCGGTGGGTGGCTCCGGATCTTTGGGGTGGTGAAATGTAATGTGGATGCCTCATCTTCCGCATCCGCTTTGTGAGCAAGGTTGGTTTTCGGTGATCATCGAGGTTCTATTACGGCGCCGCAGCTAATTCATTCATCTTGATCCGGGAATTGAAGTAGCATCTGCAGTAGATGCATGCAATTTTGATGGCCTTAGTGGAAGGCCACCGTCTAGGCATGGCGCGTTTGGTGCATGGTGGAAAGTGATTGCTTGGCATGTGTGTAGTTGCTTTGCATCATGTGGAGGAGGACCTCTCACCCTAGGTCGCCTAAGGCGGGATAGCCTTTACGAGGTGTCCCGATTTGTTTCTACAGCTTTTTTTTTTCATTAGATGCACAAGATATGTCCCGATGCATTTATTGGCTAGGTTTGATCTTCTGTTTCAGGGAGTAAATTCTTGAGGATCCCAACCCCCAAATGATGTCCTCTCTGCTTGTTTAGCAAATTTGGCTGATTAAAACGTTTTTACCCTTCTAAAAAACATGAATAGTCGTAATCTCAATGAAATACATATTTATGGTCGTTAATTTAGTAATTCAAATAATTAGCCACCAACAAAAAGATAATAATACCTTTAAATATAAATTCAATGTTTTAGAATACACACATGTCGTCGCGTTCATCTCCTGCGAATGTGCGTCTCCATGAACTGAACATTCTTAGCTTGAGTTGTTTAGTTTCTGTAAGGTATTTTCTCTTTCAAGAATTGTAATTATCCACGCTTCTTTAACATTTTTATTTCTACATGAACTGCAGGCAGGATATAATAAACTACTCCATATATATTAGTACATGCCAGCCTTTAACAAAATTTAAATCGTGTTGTTCTTCTGATTCATTTTACCAACCAATCGAGCTTTGACATTCTCCAATCGGGTTGACATATATGCACCAAATATTCGATATTAAATGTATCAAACTATCAAAGATTTGGTCACATACATTTATACTTCTTGAAAAAACTATACTATTTTTGTTGTACTCGGAGATCGGATACATTCAGCTTGGGCGGATTAAAATACTACCAAGTGGCAATCATACTTGAAATTAATGATACTTACGCTGACGAGAATATTGTATGTCATCATAGTATTTTGACATTAAATCATAATAAAAAAAAGCCTGTAAATTAAATCAAAGTCTCATGTTTGTTTCTTTTTATACGAGCTTTGTGTATTACTCTGATATGACATTAGGCTTATATGAAATATAAAATTTACTGTAAACATTATGTAACGCCTGCTCCCTCGATACCGAGCCTTATCCGAGAAGAGAAACGTTCGCGCGTATAGCATTAAATAAATCTAATATTATACGCCAAAGCGTCTACGCTGGGTATCAAAATAAAGCAAACGGAGGCTAAAAATATTCGGGTAAAAACATAAATGCTACTATGAATAGAAATTAACTATACTAAAGATGGATTGTTAATTGCAACGACATTTAAAACCTAAAAACTTATACAATACGAGGTCTTAAAAGTACCAACCAAACTTACAAAGATCTTAGAAGTAGAAGTACAATAAGTCTAAGAAAAAGAATACAACTAGTCTAGTACAACATTTACAAGGAAATAAACTAAAAGTTTCATCAAGGCATCATTGTCCTCAAAATTCGTCATCTACGCTTGGTCAACATGTTCGTCTTCTCACCCCACAATGCATACAAAAAAATACAAAGGAGGTAAGTACAAAGTACTTAGTAAAAGTGAGAAGTTAATGAATAACTAAGTTCTACAACAAAAGGTTCATTATTGTTTCTAAGTTATCTTTATGAGTCCGACTCAATCTAGGGTTCACTCAAGTCCATCAACATGTCGTGGCTATCGTTTCTAACTTAGCTTATCTTAGTTACATCATTACTCAAGGGCACTATGCATGGCGTTCATCACCTGATGATATACTTGCTAACTAACGGTGATTAGCACCGATTAGGTGCAGGTCTCCCGGTATGCGTATCGTTCGATGAATTTCTTCCACTACCCTTCAAATTTTTTGAGCCGTGAGCGTTGTTCACCTTTTAAGAACGTATCACATCGCCGATATGAAATAGTGCCTAACCGAGAATAGGTGATGTTTTATCATTTACTATCACATATGTAAGTTTATTATTGTGTATTAACTAGCCACCTAAGTGTTTTCAAGTAATCTCCTCACATACACTACTCTCTTTCCTATACCACTAGACACGGACAATGCCTAACAATTACATTGACATTGATGAACTCTAGTTCATCAAAGCACAAGCCCTTTCATGCTCTTCCGACGGATCCGAACTTCAACTCCTTATAGAGTACATTCGGTGCGAAACTAAACGAATCGGAAGCTCAATCGAGCTTGTTAAGGTTTAATTAATGTTATAAGACCAAAGGATAACAATTAGAGCGTATTACAAAACCCTAAAACACTGCTTTTCTACACTTAATCGATTCTAACTCAAACCAAACACGTTTATCAACAAATTATTCAAAAAAAACAGCAGTAGAACTCAACTCAAATATACCAAAATATCACATATCATTAATTACAACTTCGCACGAATTCTTCACCAAACAACACCAAAACTCACCGGAACTCAACCTATCATTATAAAACTATAATTACTCATTAGGAAGAGACTCTTACCTTAATTGCAAAAAAACCGATCCAAAACCTTCAAGAAAAAGCTAAACTTCTAAGCCTTCAACTTGTAACCTAATTGATCAACAGGTAAACCTAAAAATCAATCTTTCTTGAAAATCCTGAATTGAAAAAGTGTATAAACTGAGTATTACCTGAATTAAATGTTGTAAAAATATTTTTAGAATGATCTACGCCCAAGAAGATCGTTTTGACTACTCATGGCGTTGAAAACGATTACTACGGATTAAAAGATATGAATTTTTGAAGAAACGAACTCGACGATTACAAAAACTAGGGCTAAATTGAAAACTTACGGAATAAGGATATTTTATTTTCCAAAGTTCGCCTCATCGCAGATGATCACTTTTCTCTCTGCGGCATCTTGAACAGGATGAGCGGATTGGCACTGCGATTGGAGTTTACGTTCTAAATTTTTTCTCGAAAACTCATGCGTCTGTTTCTCCACAGCTTGCGTCGTCCTCTTTTTTTTTGAGAATATGCATATGAAATAAAAGAGGATTTTGGGGATTATTTCCTTTAAATAGTTATTAATTAAATCCTTTTTAACTAATAACTAAATCCTTTAATTAAATAAATAGGACAATTAATAATTAGGTCATACCAAAAATACCCAATTACTACTTTGAACTTTCTGAAAAGTCGGATGTTACATTCCTCCCCCCTTAAGAGGAGTTTCATCCTCGAAACTCAAACGTAACTGGGAGGTACTTGAACTCTGGACTTTACAAAGTGTATTGTTCCTAACTCTCATGTAAATACATGTAGTTGTGTATTTGTTTCTCTCGAATGAAGACTAGTTGTACATCTTTGTTCTTAACTTTCTTCGGCTACCGTTCTAAAGTGCACTTGATTACTCCGCGTAGTTCAAGATCTCTTCAACCACTTCAAGGTCCATGCTTGCTTCAAAATCAACATTGGTTAAGCATAAGTTCATCACTGGCTCAAGAGGGACGTCTTTAGATGCACTTCATCATCAGCTTCAGATTCTAACCGTATTCTTCTTCCGTCTTCCCAACGCTTACCTTATCTTGAGCCAACTTGAGGTTGCGATGCTCCACTTCAATATTATCGTTGGCTCATTTGTATCAACTATGGTCTCAAAATTTGTCATCTTTGTTTCACTTCAACCACGAAAATTGGGGTTCTTCGCTTTTCTCCATGTAGAGTTTCAAATGTTGACATCTGGATGTTGTCGTGGTAACTATTATTGTATCTGCTTCTTACCTCTATCTTCATGAAAGATCATCGGTGGTCTTTGTTCCAACTCTCTGTGCATCTTGGTTGCTCCGGATGAACACAAGTGCTATCTTGTGGCTTCATTCATCACTTTGACACAAACTTGTTGTAGAACCGCAATGATCCCAGCTAAAAGGCTTCCGAGTCTCGTTGGGATGGAGAACATGCATTTGCCATACTTTCTCTCGACGATCCGATCCCATCCTTATGCCAATAAGAGTTAGCTTGGAAAAACAAAAAGAGTTTGAAGGTGACGGGTTGAGCACCGGAAGACTAAACATTTAGAAATCAAAGAGGCGAGAATCTCACATGCGGGAGCATTAGAGACAAAAGCGAGTACAACGATGGGAGTCAATTTCTTGTACTTTGGTGTGCAATTTAACTCCCGTTTATCACTCTATTGGCCTATTTTGGGTAGATATAGACTGCTTTGAGAGTAATATCGAGATTTATATGCCTTTGGGAGTTGAACTGTCACATCGATAGTAAACTCGCCTTTTGACGATATTTGACTCTTTTCCGAGCACTTTTGTCTTGGAATTACGCGTGGTGTTTGTTCGTCTATGTTATTGCAGGACTTAGGTGACTCGAGGACCCGGAAGGCGATGTTTTGGACAAAGAGACATGTTCATGGCATGAGAGTTGAATGAAAGTGGAAGAAAAGCCAAGTTTGGAGTAAAGACAAGGCAAGCGGGCGTTTACCATACCCCAAACGGGCGTCTGCCAGAAGGCCACCTCGAGCGGGCGTTTGGCAAAGCGCGCCGGGCGTCCACTGAATTAAAACATCATTCGAGAAGTTGGGTTTTCAGTTGACAGCGTCCAAATGACCCCAAGCGGGCGTTTGATTAGGTTCAGCCCGATTCAAGAAGCTCATACACCTCGAACGAGCGTCCCAGGGTTTCAGGCGGGCGTTTGGACCTCAAGTCATGATTCACCAGGCGGGCGTTGAGAGAATGCGAACGCCCGTCCACTCAAGACGAAACCTAATATCTTCATATTCTCGAGGCAGATGGGCGTTCGACGCATGACCGGACGGGCGTTCATGACCGATGAATCGATTTCAACCAACTCTATAAATACGCGGCTCATTCAAAATTTCTACTCATATTTGGCCGACTTGAGACTTCTTCTTGAAATGCGATTTGTGTGCGGTTTTGAGTAGTTTAAACACCACTTTGATCCCCATATTCCGTAGATCAATTCCATTGATTCTTGTGGTGGATTTTTTTGTAAACGAAACAAAAGACAAGTATTAAAAATCCGGTTAGTCGCTCCAAGTGCAAAGCTTGTAGTAAAGCGGTTATGCGGGTCGATCCCACGAGAACGTGAGGTTGAATGCGTTTTTAAGTTTAGGCTAAAAGTGTCACAAAACTAATAATTTTAGGTTTATCAAATAATGGGGAGAAAAGCGGGGCGAACAAGGATCCACAATTCAAGATAACCACAAAGGCTCTTAATTTCCTACGCATGCAAATCAACTAAGGCCAAGATTAACTTATACTAAACGCAAATTACTAATATCTTAGATAATTTGTTTATCAACTTTTATCAAAGATTGATTCTTCCAGCACGATAGGCATAAATTCTTTCGAACCTATTATCTAGGTTAACAATTTGATAACTTTCGTTTCTAGACAAATTGATTAATCGATTACTATTGCGAGATCTAGAATTCATTCAACTATCGTCAAACAAACATCACAGGCTTTATCTATCGATATGAAGCTACGAAATAAACGCAATATAAATCTAACCTTTGTCGAAAATAAAAGCGCTAAAAAATAAGAAAAACGAACGCCTCTTGAATTGCTTCACCCGTTCGTCAACCCAAAGAGTTTAGCTACTCATATTAACCTTGAAATCAAAAGATTGTTTTGATTGCATTCGAAAACCAAAGAGAAAGACAAAGCTATTGCTTTTTTTTATGAAAGTCGACTATAGGTAAATCGATGATGATTTTAGGGTTTAATACAAGCGCTATATATAGATGAACTAAAGCGGCTAGGTCAAAACTAAGTCGGTTGTGCTTGATCGGCGGTCGGACGCCCGTCTGGTCTTCTGGGCCTTTCGTCCGCTCTACAATGAACTTCGAATCGGTGAGCTTTCCTCAAGCGCCCGTCCATCCCAGCGTCCACCTGCGTCCCAAACTTGCTGAATGTAAAATACCCTCCTGGGCGCTTTCGTTCAATGTCTCAAACGCCCGTCCACCTGGAGCGGAACTCGGACGCCAGTCCAATATGGCCGAATTCGATTTCTTGATCTTTATCTCTTTTTCTCCATCTTTATCTTGATTTAGCTCGAATTATATCAACATTGTTCATCAATTTAGCCTCCAACATGTATCTACATCACATCAAAAACACCGCAAAGCGTAACATAATTCAATAACCATAAAATCATAATTAAAACATACAAATCCACCAACTTTGCGATTAACTCATTAAAAATGTCATTCGCTCAATATTCCATTTAAACACGTGATTTCCATCGACTAATACGAATGTCGGGAAAACATTATAAAATATAACGTTATAAAGCACGTAAATTCACCCTTAACAACTCCCCACACTTAAACTATGCTCGTCCCGAGCAAACAAAACAAGATAAAGGCTCGGAAAGAATATAGACATCTCAACACATATACCACAGATTCAAATAAATTAGATGTTCACCCACGTGAGTGTGTGCATAGCCATAACAAACTTCCACTAAATCCAAACTTGAAGAACTCAAAGTAAAACTAGCTAATACCCCTCGTAGAATAGCAATAAATGACACCCATAAGATGCACCTACAAGCGTGACATATCCCGAAAAGAATGATCGAATGAATCAGGGCCTTTCTAAAATACTCAGAGGATAATCCTACAACATATCCATCGGTTTATACTGGGGATAAGATTAACTAAAACTAAGCCTTATATACATTTCATAACACTTCATTAGTTGATTTAACTCTTTCACCTCAAACACACATTAGGATAAGCTTTTGCCCTCATAGCAGAATAGGACATTTCGAGATAACACCCTACCTTACTCCAATCATAAGGCAGCTTTTCCTAACTGTCGTGAGCTTTTAGTCATCATAGTGGTATAGGACTTACGTGGTAAACCCTACCGCACTTAAATCATTGACTAGCTTTCGACACACCCTTAGATTCATTTAACTTTTTCAACTTCTTGTTAACAACATTAGTTACGTGTTACTTATCACATTCAAACCTAAGACATTCCACGATTATCTCATACTTGAACTAAATACAAACTACCATAAATCTCAAAATGCGTCATTTAGCACTAAGCACATGACTTATAAGAAAATCAAAAACTACTAGTCCAAAGCGGGGTATAGCTTTGTAAACGACTCATCATTCACTATGACACGTGAAAAATAAATCTTGGTGAAACAACTAACTCACTAAAAATATGGTATACAGCATCAATGACTATAACAAACCGAACAAAAACGTGTATTGCCTACTCGGGACAAAACAAAATTTTTTGAAAATTTAGCTCATTTTAGCATAGAAATAACATCATATAAGCAAATGTGTAGATACATACCGAATAATCCCCTCCCCACACTTAAAAGTTCAACATGCCCTCATGTTGTGCGAGCAAAAATAAAAGAACACTTAGTGATTGCAACGGTACACGAATCGCCGGTCGGACCGAACCTGAGTAGTAACACAATGTAGCCCGGAAAAACTGCTAAAATAGACACGCCCAACTTGGAAAAACATGGAAACATCTCGGGAGAACGCGGGGGTACCACGGAATGAAGAAAGAGATATCAAAAGCAAGATAAACCAAAAGCGTAAGCATTCAATCCATCCAGGAAGTGCACTGAATGACGAGAAAAGAAAGTATGGGTGCCTTATGGCTTACATGATTCATTCAAAATAAATAGTAGTAGCAAAATCAAACTACAAACGAACTAGAAAGTAAAAATGTCAATACAACCATAAAAATAGACAAATAAGATCAAGGTTGGTCCGCGCAGCTAATCGGCAAATGGAGGAGGTGAGAGGAGGTCAGGAAGGTGGTGCCGCAGCCACCATACCGAGGCGGTGATCTCGTCGGACGACTTCGCACTCGTGAATAACCTGCGATAGCTTGCTCAATCTCATCCGGAAGACGAACTCCATATCACTCTCACGAAGATCTGATATCCCTCGGCCGCTTGCCCTCCACAAGGCACTTGAGCACATACATCATGTTCTTCTGCGTTTCGTGGATATCGCACATCCAATCCCGAGATCTGCTGGCCATACTTAATCTCATACGGACCGAGGGGATAAAGCCGGAAGTGAGGATGCTCGAGTCCAGACGAGGATGAACCAAGCTCTGCGGTGCCC
Source organism: Gentiana macrophylla (assembly GCA_026214975.1). Lineage (NCBI taxonomy): Eukaryota > Viridiplantae > Streptophyta > Magnoliopsida > Gentianales > Gentianaceae > Gentiana > Gentiana macrophylla. Next base: position 2,787 of record JAOBSW010000039.1, on the reverse strand, counting down.
CGACTCTGGGCGACCCGAAGGCTTGCCCTTCTCTCTCTGTAGATAGGCCTCGGATTTTTCGGCTTGTGGTCGGCTCCATACTCGATCACACCGGCATCTATACACAAACTATGGATAAGGTGAGGAACGATCAAGCACCGTGTATAAACCTTCTCGATTGATAGATATCTCGTCATACAAAGCTTGTCCCACATCCACATTCAAGCCAAATGTCAATGCATATAACATGCCCAGTCACCAATATGAAAGTGTGTCGAGTTGTTCTTCGGCAACAATCGACTCTGAATAAAGCGACACTGGACCTTCCAATCCTCCGTCCAGGTCGTGGTAACCAACTCCTTCCGGTCGCCTCCCGGCCTTAACGTCCATGCCACATCCGGGCAAACTCGCAACCGCAAACTCCTCCGCGGATCCTGCCTTACTAAACTCCTGCTATGTAAAATCTCCTCCTTGTAATCCCTACCCTCAAAAGCTGCCAACCCATATTTTGCATTGATCACCTCCGGCGTAAACGGAACCTGGACTCCTCGAACCACAACTACCTTCGTTTCCAAGTCGGTTTCTGAACAATTGGCATAAAACTCCCGAACCAAGGAACTATTGACCGGGGTAGTTGGAATCGTCATCAAAGCGTCCCATTTCCGATCCCTTAACAGCTTGACAAACCCGGGATCAACCTTTGCCTCCAAAGTGGCCCTTTCTATCAACATTGTTCTCGAGAAATAGTGCTGTTTATACGCATCGTGAGCTCTAGGGTTCACGAATCTTCGAGGCAAGGGCATAAAGGGTATGGTTTTGCTCTCTTTCTAGGTGGATCAGCCACAGGTTCAACCGGCACATCTTCCCGTGTGAGCTTCTACAACCTCCTCAACCCTGAGACGAGGCTTGGCCTTCCCGAGCTCTAGGCATCCGTACTAAAGGAACATCGTCGTCCGTCTCGAGTCCGAGTAGGTTCATCGCTTAAGGTTGCCCTAGTTTGGGTGGCTCTGTGTGGTTGCTCCCGAATACTTACACCTTGGTTAGGATTAACCGCGGTAGGATCAAACTCTTTCCTCTTCTTCCCGCCTCCGGCCACTTCCTTACCATGCCGCTTTCACGATCGCTTTCTTATGAACCATATTCAAGCCTAGTCTACACCAAACAATCCCCAATACGCACACAAGACACCCGCTTAACATCCAAATCGGGATTTCAAATCAACCAAACCACAATCACAACCATCCATGATCAATAACCAACCCATTCATCATCAACAACATCAACCACCAAGAGCCAAGAATCAAAAAAACGAAAGAAGGAAAACAAATAAGATGATATTCAAGTAAACGAGCCGACCCAAAGATCGAACTCGAAAAAACGTGAACAAAATCGAGAAAGTTGTTACTAACTTACCGGGTAAGATGAGTAGATGCCGATTGAGATGAAGATTAGTCCAAACAAGTCCAAATGGCCTCCCAAAATCGGATTTTTCCTCTTAAAAGTCGGACCACGATGAGTGCCGATTCTCCAAAAATATAGCGTGTTGGGAGTTTTGGTTATGAAAACCGAAGAGAGGTATCAAAAGCGGTCTATAGCACTTAGAATCGCCAAATGGTGTAGAATGGAGGAATTTAGGGCAAAAGGAGGAAGAGAAACCTTTTTTTCGCTTGAATATCTTCGAAAAGTGAAGGTTCATTCGCGTAAAGCGGTATATATAGGCAGTGCGGACGCTGCGTCCAACTCGCAGGGACGGGCGCCCATCGGGAAATCGAGATGAATCTGGACGGGCGTCCAGCTTTAGTAGACGCTTCGTCTGAGATTTTTAAATCACATACGATTGGAGGAGATTATCGGACGGCGTCCAAGCCTAGTGAAACGTTCGTTTAAAGTTTAGTCATGCCGGACGGGCGCTCATACCGTGGACGGGCGCCCAACAAGGCTTAAATGCAAAAATCATACAATTCCATACAACTCAAATTCAAAAGTGCATTTTCTTATTAACTTAATTGAGATTTTAAAAATACAATCAGAATCAACGGCGTACCATCAAAAACAAAAATAGATAAGTAACGGTGGGTTGCCTCCCACCCGCGCTTTCATTTTACGTCGGGGCTCGACGGAGGTAAAACTCACTAAACGAAACAAAAGACAAGTATTAAAAATCCGGTTAGTACGCCTCCAGAGTGCAAAGCTTGTAGTAAAGCGGTTATGCCGGTCGGGCCACTTTGGCTTTTTGCCGGTCATCTCAAAGAATGTAATTCTTAACAAAATTAGGTCTACAAAAACAGATGCGGACTGGGATTCGTCCCAACCATTTTTTCCAGGCTGCGATCTTATCATCATTCGCCTGGGATCTCTTCCGTACTTTATGCTTCTTCAAATCCACTTCCTTCCAATATTGTTCCATGTCCCACTTCGGCAAAACTTCACCATGATTCAAGACTATCATCAGAGAATAGGTCTGGGGAGAACTCATCGCAGTCATCGACTCCTGAAGCGATACAACTTAACAAATCAAGGAATTTAACTACCTCGGTGATTCCTTCGTTGGCCAATGTAGTGTTTGCACCGTTGACCATTGACCTTGAAAGGCCGATCACTAATCCCTAAGTTCCAAAACGCCGCTAGGAAGACAGACAGACCTCAAATGGACCGGACCAACGCGTCCTTAGCTTTCCAGGAAAAGATGCGACTGGAATTGTATAACAATACCCGGCTACACGCATGAAACTCCCTTTTATTGATCTTTTTATCATGAAGGAATTTCATCCTTTCCTTGCTTATCCGTGAACTCAGTAAGCTTGGAGC